>QRFJ01000866.1:0-40465 GCA_006176705.1 Cocos nucifera
GTGTGGCCTTAGAAACCAGAATTGGCTGACAACTTGTTAATACACTTTTTAGGGGCAAAATTATAATTTTTGACTAAAAGCAATAAATGGGTTATTTTCTTATCACATATGTGTATTTAGTGTCTGTGATACATTCTTGAGTTAATGGTAATGATAATTCATATTTTCAAGTAATTGAAAATTTAAGACATGAATAAATCATTGTTAACTCATAAATTGCCTCCCGACCAATAGGATCATCCACGAGATGTGATTGATCCGGAAGGTTGGTAACAATCGCTTCTCTTTAGTAGATGAGTCCTTAAGTCATGGTGTGGAGAACAGCGGAGCGAGAGTACAGGTACTCATTAGAGAATGAGGGCACTGAGCGTGACCACCTCGAGTAGTCATAGGGATCTACCTTTCATCAATGATTGACTCGATGCTGCAGTAGTATGTCTGGTCTTTGACTTGAGGTGCATTGGCAGTTCACCTTGAGGGTGTTATAGTTTGACTACACCAATTACTCGATCTTCTAGCCATATGGAATCCTGAGGTGTATGTTGGCTATGACATGTTCATTGTAGGAACTGATGGCATCAAGATGGAATCTATCTACCTCGGTTGGTAGAGGAGCAGCCCTATGATAATCATTGAGAATTCAAGTCCAGAAAGCCACATGCCATGGCAGAAGTGAAATAAAGAAAGAGTTTCTATTTAGATTTTCACATTGGACTCGAATCGAATGATTACATCATTTGACTAGGACTAGGATGACGAGTTACCTTAACCCTAATCTGATCGGGGCTCAAGATAGAAGAATTGAATCCACATAGGTAGCTGCACCAAGAGATTCACATTTCAGCTCTGATGGGTTGCCACATATACTGCTAGGTGTCACTGGTGGATTTGGGAGCAATTAGAATGATTTTAGATGATCGATCATTCTAGCTGTTCGAATCAGAAGAGTTTTGATCCATCAAAAGGAGTTTTCGATTGATGTCGATGATAGAGATCATGACATATCCCATTACCATACAGAACTGAATCAAATTGGGTCACACAAACAAGGTTTTGAATCTGGTGATCATCAATTTAAACCGATCTAGTTCAATTTGATCTTGAATGAGATTCAATTAGGTTTAAGGAAATCGTGCAGCACTCGATTGAACCTAACATTCCTTCTTTTGCTATCATAAATAAGTTATCCTGTCTGAGCCAAAGGAGTTTGTGCTCAATCAGAGGCCTTCATATGGTTTGACTGGAGGTTGTCCAAGTCAGAATAGGTTGTTCTATTTTATAAGACTACCTGCCATTTTTGGTCACCTGCCATTTTTGTTCTTTGACTTTGGTCAAAAGTTCTACCTTGACTGGTCAAACGTTGACCATTTGACACTTTGACTTTTGACCACATGTCATGCACCTATTGGAGAGCTGGTGGGGCCTGTCCCCCTACCAGAACCTGGAAGGAGAGGGCACACGCCATCCTTAGGCATGGTGCACAAGTGGAGGCCCTAGGAGTCCTTGTTGGACAAGGACTCCATCTCCTTTTTGGATTCCAATTAGAGTTCTTCTAAGAAACCAACTTTGACTGGTCTTAGGCACCCTCTAAGTAGAATCTAGGAGTCTCTATTTCCCACCAATCAGATTTAGATCTGATTTCATAAAGGGTTGTTGAATTGGTTGGGAAGAAGAGGGAGTTGGGATCATAGCTAGTCTATAAATAAGACCCTATATCCAACTCAGATAAAAGAGAGATAGATGAGATCATAGTTTCCCCATGCCCCAAGGCTGCTCTCCCTCCCTCTCCATGTCAAACCACCTTCTCCCTTGCCTCTCCACATCCGAAAGGAGTTTTTGGACCTTGGTTGGTTCGATTCAGATCAAAGAAAGGCAATCAAAAGTAAGAAAGACTGCGCTGCTGCAAAAGGACGACCGCTCATTCTTCAAAAAGAGTTTGAAGATCCTCCATATCAGATCCAGATCTGATTTTTGGAGGCATGATAGAGAAGAAGAGGATCTCCAGATCCAACCCAAGTAGATACCGGTAGAGGCCAGGTGCTTGTGTGGCTAAGATCCAGAACCTTCCGCTGCAAACAGGATCATCAATAGGGTAATAGGATTACCTAGATCAGGTAAATTAAATTTGATTTAATTTATCTTTTAATTTTATTTTATTAAAACAATAAGAATTAGATCTGAAATATATCAAGATCTAATTGGGATGAAGAGAAAAATTTTTGAAATATATCTCTTGATCTGATCAGATCTGAACGAACCTGGACCGAGAAATTAGGATTTCCCTTCACCACCGAGGTAGATAGATTCCATCTTGATGCAATCCAGTTACTACAATGAACCTGCTATAGCCAACATACACCTTAGGATTCTAAATGGCTAGAAGATCGAGTTATGGTGTAGTCAAACTATAACACCTTCAAGGTGAATTGCCAATGCACCTCAGGTCATAGAACCAGACACACCACTACAGCATCGAGTCAGTGATTGACGAGAAGGCAGACTTCCTAATGACTACTCGAGGTAGTCACGCTCAGTGCCCTCATTCTCTAACAAGTACCTATACTCTTGCTCTAGTGTCTCCACTCCGTAGACTTAAGACTCATCTACTAAAGAGAAGCGATTATACACCAACCTTCCAGGTCAATCACCATCCTTATGATGATCCTTTGGTCGGGAGCATTTTATGAGTTAATAATGATTATTCATGTCTTAAATTTTCAACTCTTGAAAATATGAATTATCATTACAATTAACTCAAAGGATGTATCACAGACACTAAATACACATATGTGATAGAAAATAACCCATTTTGTTGATTATAGTCAAAATTATAATTTTGCCTCTAGAAGTGTATTACAAGTGTCAGCCAATTCTGGCTTCTAGGGCACATATATCTAACAATCTCCCATTTGTCCTAAAGCCAATTGGCTACAAGTCTAAGTCCCATCTTCTCAAGATGGGCTTCGATCTTTTATTGGCCCAACGGCTTTGTAAGCGGGTCTGCCACATTGTCTGTGGAGTCGACTCTCTTGACCTCGACGTAACCCTTCTCGAGGTAATCGCGGATGAGGTGGTATCACCGTGCAATATGCTTGGATTTCTAGTGAGACCTTGGCTCCTTAGCAAGGGCTATGGCACCATTGTTGTCGCAGTATAGAGGAATGGCATCTGATGACATTACTCTGATTTCTGCAGCAAACTTCTTGTACCAAAATGCTTTCTTTGCAGCATCTGATGCAGCGATATATTCTGCTTCCATAGTGGAATCTGCTATCACGGTTTGCTTGAAACTTTTCCAACTGACAGCACCACCGTTGCACACTAACAGACTTCTAGATGTCGACTTTCGATCATCTACATTAGACATGAAATCCGAGTCTACGTATTCTTGGACTTGGAGTTCTCCGTTACCAAAGATCAATATCATGTCCTTAGTTCTTCTTAAGTACTTAAGGATATATTTCACTGAAGTCTAGTGTTCTTCACTTGGATTTGACTGATATCTATTTGTGACACTCACAGCATGGGCTATATCAGATCATATACATAGCATAGCATACATGAGGCTCCCTATTGCAGAAGCATAAGGGATCTTGCTCATGCGTTCTATTTCCTCAGGTATGCTAGGGCACATCTTCTTGAAAAGATGAATACCATGTATGCAGGGTCTTAATCCCCTCTTAGAGTTTTCCATACTAAACCTTTTTAGTACTTCCTCTATGTACATCTTCTATGAAAGTCCTAGCATCCTATTCGATCTATCCCTATAGACCTTAATTCTTAGAATAAAGGATGCTTCACCTAGGTCTTTCATGGAGAATTTCTTGGACAACCATATTTTGACTGTCGTCAACATGGGAATATCATTCCCAATAAGGAGGATGTCATCCATGTACAATACGAGGAAGACAACAGTGCTCCCACTGACCTTTTTGAAAGACACAGATTCCTCTTCATTTTTGATGAAACCAAACTTTTTGATCACATCATTAAAATGAGTGTTCCAGCTTCGAGATGCTTGCTTAAGTCCATATATGGACCTTTGCAGCTTGCAAACCTTGTGATCAGTATCACTGGATGTGAAACCTAGCGGCTGTTCCATATAGATATCTTCCTCAAGATATCCATTTAAGAATGCCATTTTCACGTTCCATTTGCCATATTTCATAATCGAAATAGGCTGCAACAGCAAGCAATGTGCGGATGGATTTTAGCATAGCTACTGGCGAAAAGGTATCCTGATAGTCAATGCCTTCACGTTGACTATAACCTTTTGCCACTAAGTCTAGCCTTGAATGTCTCCACATTCTCATCTGCACCAATCTTTCTCTTGAAGATCCATTTACACCCAATAGGTACTATACCTTCTGGTGGATCTACCAAGGTCCAGACTTGGTTTGAGTGCATCGAGTCAATTTCTGACTGCATTGCCTCTAGCCATTTCTCAGAGTCGATATCTGATATCGCCTCATTGTAGGTTTTGGGATCATCACCATGAGCACCATTACCTATGAGGAATATTTTTTCTACTTCCTCTGAAATAATACCTAAGTATCTTTCAGGAGGATGGAAAACTCTTTTCGATCTACGAGGTGGAGGAGGTAGTGTTCTTATTGGCTCAACCTGATTTGGTTCCAATTGGTCCTTAGCTCGTTGTACTTGTGAGACTTTCTCATCAAGCTTGATCTGCTTTCCAATGCTGCTATCTTGAATAAACTATTTTTCAAGAAAGATGGCATGTCGACTCACAATCACATTGTGGTCTTCTGGAATGTAGAAATAGTATCCTAATGACTCTTTAGGATATCCTATGAATCGAGCTCTAAAGGACCTAAACTCTAACTTGTCCGCTTGTTGTCTTTTGACATGAGCCGGACAATCCCAAATTCTGAGATGACTCAGACTTGGTTTCTTACCATGCCATATCTCATACGGTGTGGTAGGAATGGTTTTAGAGGAAACCCTATTCAGTAGATAAATTGAAGTTAACAATGAGTGTCCCCAAAGAAAATCAGGAAGGTCTGTGAAGCTCATCATGGATCGGACCATATCCAATAGAGTCTCGATTTCTCCATTCTGAAACTCCGTTGAGTTGAGGTGTTCCTGGTGGAGTCCATTGAGAGACTATGCCATTTTTCTTGAGATAGTCTAGAAATTTTTGGCTAAGGTATTCACCTCCTCGATCTGATCGAAGAACCTTAATGGGTTTTTCAGTTTATTTTTCTACTTCATGTCTGAATTCTTTGAACTTTTCAAAAGCTTCAGACTTGTGTCTCATAAGATACACATACCCATACCTAGATAGATCATCGATAAAGGTAATGAAGTAGACAAAATTGCCTCTAGCCGGCACATCAAATGGGCCACACACATCAGTATGTACTAGGGCAAGGAGATCTGTGGCCCTTTCCCCATGTCCTACAAAAGGAGAGTTTAGTCATTTTGCCTTGAAGACAAGATTCACAAAGTTGGATATGACTCGAAAGTCAATGGACTCAATAGCCCATTTTTCTCAATTTGTTGATCCTATCTTCTGCTATATGACCTAATCTTCAGGTGCCATAGATACCTATTGTTTGGACTATCCCTAGGTCATTTTGATCTTTGGCATTCACGTTTTGCTCGATAGTTAGAACAGATACATCAATATGTAGCTGATAAAGACCATTAATAAGGAAACCATTTGCAATTTTATTTCTTTCATAAAGAATGTTACAATGGTCCTTAAAGAAGGTAATCACATAGCCTTCTAGTGCTAAGCATGAAACAGAAATCAAATTCCTGCTAGCTGCAAGCACATAATAACAGTCTTTCAAAACTAAGTCTAAACCAGATGGTAATCGAAGAGAGTATGTTTCCATGGCTACTACAGCAACTCTTGCTCCATTACCGACGCATAGGATCATGTCTCCATCCCTCACCCTCCTGCTATCCTCAAGACCCTACATGGAAGTGCATAGATGAGCACTAGAACCAGAGTCAAGCACCCAACTGGATGCAGAAGAAATCGTAAGGTTAGACTCAATAACGAGCATACCTCCAAAAGGACCTTCCTTCTTGTTCTTCAGGGTGGCTAGGTAAATAGAGCAGTTCTACTTCTAGTGGCCATCGTTGTTGCAATGAAAATATTCTTCTTTGACAGCGGCTTTCTTCTTCGACTCTGCCTTCTTCTTCGACTCTCCTTCCACCTTCTGCTTTTTCGCAGACTTCTTTTTCTTTTTAGAAGACTTTCTTTTGAAAGAAGTCCATTCCATAGCAAGAACTAAGCCTTTAGAACCTTTTATAGAAAGCTCAGCGGTGACCAGCATGATCATTAATTCGACTAAGGAATTTTGAAGTTTATGCATGTGGTAATTCATGATGAATTGCCCATATGCATCAATCAAGGATTGCAGAATAACATCATTTTATAGATCCAAGTCTAACTTCACACTGAGCTTCTCAAGCTCTTTCAAGTCCTTGATCATCATCAGATAGTGATCTTGGACTGACTGTCCATCATGCATCTTAGCCTTACAAAGTCATTTCGTGACTTGATACTTAGCTGCGCGACTCTGTTCACCAAACATCTCTTGTAGGTGAGCCAACATTTGGCGAGCAGTCTCGATATCTTCATGTTAGCACTGGAGCTCATCAGACATCGAGCCCAACATGTAATATCTGGCCTTATTATCTTCGTCTATCTATTTTTTCAGAGATGCTCTTTGTTCAGCAGATGGACGGACTGGTAAGGTGGGAGGGTCCTAGTCCAATACATGGGTTAACTTCTCGAAACCCAAAATAATTTTGTAGTTTCAAAGCCAATCTTTATAATTGAGTCCGATCAATCTATGTGTGTCCAGGACATATGCTAATAGGTTGGATGTAGACATTTTCCTATAGAGAGTCAAAGATTCTAGTTAGATACTGTAATTATGACTTGATCAATTTGTTTAGGGATTTTATTTTTAAACAAATTAGCTTCCACTATTTTCTCAGATCCCTACACTCCCTCTGTAGAGATGCAAAAATCTCCATGATTAATGATTTCTAGTGGATGGTGTGGTCTCACCAACTAACTCATCACCTCACCTAACAGTTATTGGTGATGGATTAGCCAATGAGTGAACAACTCTTGTTCAATGATTCTCTAATCATGGTGCATCCAAACTTGATCTCTAATTCATGAATCTCACCGTATCTAGAATATTGATCCACTCCTTAGTTAAGTCAGACCCACCATTTGTACAAACTGAATTCCTAATTGAGTCTCTCACTATATCCAGAATATTAAGCCCAACTATCCTCCAGCCTATAGCATCCAATGCCTAATAGACATGGTTGCATCTTCTCAGTGCAACTGAGCCACTATATCCAGCTCGAGAACAATCAACCTCGAGAAGGGCCCGCACATCTACAATGGTGGAAGACCTCAGACTTAATCTTTTCTTAGGGAGAATTGATTCAGGTCTTATTAAACTAGACTTGTCATAGTCATAACAATTATGACTAACCTAGTGGCATGGGTTAGCTCGGATTATTGACCACCTCAAATTAGAACTGAGTCGATAGATATGGCCAGGTAAGTGAGACCGATGGAAAGGATATGCCATTAACTCGTACAAGAATGCATTCAGATCGAGTAGCTCCCAATTAAAAATCAATCGGTCGTATGTGCCAAACTTACCTTAGACACCAAATTATTGAGTCAGAACCAATTAGGTTAGCCTACAATCCAGGCTCTAACCTCTGAGCCTAATTGGGTTAGCCTAATTAGGTCTTGCTAGTCAATTTAAGCATTGTTGATCCCATCTAACCAACTCTTGATTCGATTTGATCAACCGCTTAGACCTAATTGAGCTACCCAAGCCGAACCCAGTATTATGAATATGTCTTAGATCTAAAATTCTCAATTTTAGATCTAATTAATATTCCATAATCTTAATTTTTAATTAAGTAGGGTTCATAAATAAAATATGCACAATAAATCTTAGGATTTCAGGATCTAAGGTTTTACAGAAAGAAAGTTTTAGGTTTCTGATTAAGGACGAACGCGTAGCACCCCTACACGTCATAAGAACACCCCATCGGATGAAAAGAGAGGGCCTTTAAACCCTTCTTCATTCTTATGATCGAACGGCCGAGAGGAATGCCTTAATCAAGAACATGTAATACTATAAAATAGTTTTAGATCTATATCATATATCTCATATACAAATTAGATCTAATCATGACATATTTTGCATACATCTTATGTATCGAATCATGCATATTTTCAGATCTAAATTATCTCATAATAATATAGAAAATTAGATTTAAATTGATCTCATCAAAATAAACTCTAATCTAGACAACTTTGTAGAACTATTCTACAACTAGTCTAGACATGCATCAATCATATCTCATATGATGTTTAAATTAAATAATTTTTAATTTACTATTTTTTAGATGTTATTATAATAATTATAATATCAAAAAAAAAAAATAAATAGATCTAAAATATGATTTAATTAAATTAAATTATAAACATGCAAGACTATTCTATAGAACTATTCTATTTTAGAACTAGTCATGCATATTTTCTAATCTTAGATCTAAATTATTTAATTTTAATTTTTTCTAATTTTAGATCTGATCACATCTTATGTGATATCTAAAATCATTTATTTTTTTATTAAAATAAATTTAAAATCAGATCTAAACACTTTAGAACCTTGGCTCTGATACCAGTTGAAGGGAAATCCTGATTTTTCGGATCAGGCTTGTTCAGATCTGATCGGATCAAGAGATATATTTCAAAAATTTTTATCTTTGATCCATAATTAGATCTGAGATGTTTCAAATCTAATTCTTATTATCTAAGAATTAAAATAAAATCTAAATTAATTAAATTAAATTAAATTTACCTTGATGTAGGGTAATCCTATTACCCATTGATGATCCTGTAAGTAGTGGAAGGTTCTGGATCTAGCCATGCAAGTGCCTGGCCTCTACCAGCATCCACTTGGACTAGATTTAGAGATCCTCTTCTTCTCTATCACATCTCCAAAAATTAGATCTGGATCTAATTTGGAGGATCTTCAAAATACCTTTCGAAGATCAGCAGTTGTCCTTTGCAGCAGCACAGTCTTTTAGCTTTCTATCGCCTTTCTCTCGACTGGATTGCACCAACCAAGATCCCAAACTACTTTGGGCATGGAGAGGAGAGGGAGAAGATGGGCTTGGCATGGAGGAGGAGGAGAGAACCTGCCTTGGGGCATGAGAATTTTCAATGCTCTTTGGGTTGGGTGTAGGGTCTTATTTATAGACTATGCGTGATCCAACTCCTCTTCTTCTCAACCAATCACAATCCTTTGTGAAATCAGATATAAACCTGATTGATGGAAATAGAGTCTCTTGGATTTCTCCTTAGATGGTGCCTAAGATCAGTCAAACTTGGTTCTTAGGAGGAGTCTAATTGGAATCCAAAAAGGAGATGGAGTCCCTATCCAACAGGGACTCCTAGGTGCCTCCAGCTTGGGCTCACGCCAAGGGTGGTGTGTGCCCTCCTCCTTGCCAGGTTCTGATAGGGGGACAAGCCCCCACTAGCCCTCCAATAGGTGCATGATACGTGGATAAAAGTCAAAGCATCAATGGTCAATATTTGACCAGTCAAAGGTCAACTTTTGACCAAAGTCAAAGGACGAGAAATGGCAGGTGACCAAAAATGGTAGGTATTGTCTTACAAAATAAGACAATCCTTTTCTGACCTAGACAAGCTCTAGTCAGACCAAGTGAAGGCCTCTGATCGAGCACAAACTCCTTTGGCTCAGTCAGGACAACTATTTATGATAGTAAAAGAAGAACGTTAGGTTCAATCGAGTGCTAGCATGATTTTCTTGAACCTAATTGAATCTCATTTAGATCAATTGAACTAGATCAATTCAATTGATGATCACCAAATTCAAACCCTTGTTTGTGTGATCCAGTTAGGTTCAGTTCTATATGGTAATGAGATATGTCATGATCTCTATCATCGACATCACCGAAACTTCTTTCGATGGATCAGAACTCTTCTGATTCAAACAGCTAGAATGATCGATTATCTAAATCATTCTAATTGCTCCCAAAATCCACCAGTGATACCTAGCAGTATATGGTGGCAACCCATCAGAGCTAAATGCGAACCTCTTGGTTCAGCTACCTATTTGATTAAGTTCTTCTATCTTAAGCCCCGATCAGATTAGGGTTAAGGTGAACTCGTCAAACCCTAGTTTCTATCATATGATGTAATCATTCGATTCAAGTCCGATGTGAAAACCTAAATAGAAACTCTTTCTATTATTTCACTCTGCCATGGCCATGGGCTTCTGGACTTAATTCTCATGATCATCATAGGGCTGCTCCTCTACCACCGAGGTAGATAGATTCCTATCTTGATGCAATCCAGTTCCTACAATGAACATGCTATAGCCAACATACACCTCAGGGTTTCGAATGGCTAGGAGATCGAGTTATGGTGTAGTCAAACTATAACACCCTCAAGGTGAACTGTCGATGCACCTCAGGTCAAAGAATCAGATGCACCACTGCAGCATCGAGTCAGTCATTGACGAGAAGGTAGACTTCCTAATGACTACTCGAGGTGGTCACGCTTAGTGCCCTCGTTCTCTAACGAGTATCTGTACTCTTGCTCTGGTGTCTCCACACCATAGACTCAAGACTCATCTACTAAAGAGAAGTGATTGTAAACCAACCTTCCAGATCAATCACCATTCTTGTGATGATCCTATGGTCGGGAGCATTTTATGAGTTAATAATGATTATTCATGTCTTAAATTTTCAACTCTTGAAAATTTGAATTATCATTATAATTAACTCAAAGGATGTATCACAGACACTAAATACATATATGTGAAAGAAAATAATCCATTTTATTGATTATAGTCAAAATTATAATTTTGCCCCTAGAAGTGTATTACAAGTGTCAGCCAATTCCAGCTTCTAGGGCACATATATCTAACACTTTTCATATGAAAAAACTTTTTTTTCAATCAAACTTCTCAAAATCTATCTTTATGCTACTTTTCATGATCGGATCCAAGTTACACAATGGCAAAATCACCAAGATAGATGAGAAATACCTCGATAGGATCCCGTTGAAACTTTAGCCTTTGTAGATCTCTTCCTTCTGCAATCACCTTGTTCCTTCACATGATCCGAGCTCTGATACCAATTATAAAAATTGATTCACTAGAGACTAGAAGATCTAGATCAGCAACCAAAAATTTCTAACCAGAAGGAGGTGGCAGCCCTGATGAATAGACACCAAGAGATGGACGACAATTTTAGAGAGAGAGAGAAATACAATTTTCAGGAAGAAAAGAGATTTCTATTCTCTTCTTATCAATAATATTACATATACAAAGTATATATAACTATCCTAAGTCAATATGACTCAACCCTAAAAAACTTCTCTAGGCTAACTCATATAACAAAGCGCTCACCCAAGCCCATGTCTTATATGCTCTCATCCATAGGACTAAAGACCCAGCCATAAACATAAGTTAACCACCTTAAGACCTCTCAACTCATGCCTTAAGACCTCTTAGATTAGACCCAATCCAAGACTAAATAAAGAAACGCATGCTCATCTATTCGCCTATTCAAGCTGGCTCAACGAACACTTGAGCTGGCTTAATCGCCTATAAAGCCATAGATTTTCGATTACACATTCTCTATTTGTCTGAGAGAACTGGCTCAATTTTGGCCCGAGTTAGCTCAATCTCATCTCGAACCAGCTCGACTTGTATCTCGATAGTGGATCAGTCCTCTTTCTTAGTTGATACAACTTAGCCGATCCAAGCCCTAAGGAGCCACCACCTTGACTCCTTCATGATCTCCCAAGCCTTGGGAGAACCACCCTTGCTCTTTCAGATTGTTGCTCAATAATCTACATTAAAACTTGAGCTTTTGGAGCATTTATGGGAGCATAATTATTGAATCATCTTGGAGGTGGACTTCACCGCATTCTCTTATCAGGGCTTCTCGACCGACAAACCCAAGGTGGAGTTCTAGTTCACCTGCATCTAAGTGGCATCATAGATTGCTGCTGACCTTCCCTCAGCCTTTCAGGAGGGGAGGACTTGCTAGATTCTTCTGCCAAACATTCCTTTGCAGCATCAACACCCCACAACTTGAATGCCTCTTCAACTCGGGCGTACCCCTCTGCCCAAGCTAATATGTCGGTGAAGTCTTGGGGGTGCTTCTTCTCCAACGAAAAGAGAAGATCATTCTTCTGAAGACCATCTTTCAAAGCGGCCATTGCAATAGACTGGTCTAAATTTTGGACCTCCAAAGTAGCAGCATTAAAATGACTAACATAGGCTCGGATGGATTCTCCTTCATGCAGCTTGATGTTAATAAGGGAATCCAATTCTCGCTGCTGACCCTGGCTACTAATGATGTGAGCCACAAACTCCCAGCTTAACTAGTCAAAAAAGTGAATGGTACCTATTTTTGGGCTTGAGTACTAGTGTTGCACTACACCTTTTAGAGTTGATGGAAAAGTTTGGTACAAAATGGCATTCGGTGCTCCATGAAGGAGCATCATCATCTAGAAGGAGTCTAGACTATCGACTAGATCCGTGGTCCCATCATCATACTCAAATTGAGGAAGCTTGAAGTTTGGCAGAATAGGCTCTTTTATAATTCAGGTAGTGAATGGTGGGTCAATGCAAAAATCATTCTTCCAAATCGAGGTTGAGTTGTGGAGTTCTTAATGGAAAAATCTTGGATTACATGCATTGATTTTGAATCTTTTCCAGGAATTGTGGAAGCAAAAGACTTAGATTAATCATATTAACCTACTTAAAGCATATAAAAATACCTAGATCTATGATCTTATGACATGATACTAGCATGTATTAAATCTGAAAAATAAATAAATAACATGAAAGGTATTGATCATATCAATACCTAGTCTAAATCTAATCTAGAACACTAGAGATCAGATCTCTATACCTGATTGCAAATTGAGAACTCTGCCTGCTATTTTCATGGATGAGAGCATCGCTTAGAGCCACACAGATTGTTTGACCTCTACAGGTTGTCCACACGAAGCTTCAAATTTGATTGGAGGTCTGGTGATCGAAAATCTGCATAGCATGCTAGCACCTTGCAGATCCCTCTTTGATAGTTGATCTTTAATCTTCTTCCTATGATCTCTTGGTCCTTCCAAGGAATGAAGACTTAGAGGAAGACCTATGAGAGATTTTCGTCCTCACTAATCTCTCAAAAGAACATGGAAGAGGAAGATAAGAAATCCTAGAGAAGAAATTCTTTCTTCTCTTCTTTCTTTCTCTCACTAGGACACACTACAATTATGTCCTAAAGAAACCCCATGCCCAAGAGCTTTCTATGCCTAATATTCCCACGCTTGATACCTTGACTCTCGGTTAAACTCTCATCAATATCTTATGCCCAACCTCCATTTGAATAGGGAGAAAAGGTAGAGTCCAAGTCTAGGTCAAATACCTGGTTAGGACATTTTCCAATGTAGGAAACATTAGGGTGCCCAACTTTTGGGTGCCTCTTTATTTTCCTTGTGCATGGTATACTAGCAAGGGGTCCACAAAAGCTTCTCTTTTCCACTAAAAAAATCATATCAATATCTGATTTGATTGGCACCATCTTTTCGATAGAGTTTGAGAATTATCAAACTCTATCAAATATAGTTCTAGGTCAAAATAACCACCTCTAGGCATGAGAAATATCATGCAAAAAATCAAAACAAGGGATGTGGGCATGGGGAGTTTGGTGCAAGAGATGAGAGAGAGTCCCAGTCTAGCTAGGCTCTCTAATTCTTTTTGGTCGAACCAAGATTTTAAACTCAATTAATTTAGCATTGGTGCAACCTAATTAAAGATGATCCTAATCCAATTAGGAGCCCATTTAAATTAGATTAAATCATATTTAATTTTAATTAAATTCTAATCTAATTAGAAATTATGTGCACACAACTTCTAATTAAATAAGAAATTGATCTTACTTGCAATTGGCTTATCCCATAATCTAATTAGACCTAGCCTAATCAAGTCCAAACCAAACCAAATTTAATCTCATTCAATTAGACTCAATTTCAATCCTAATGGTCAATCAAATTAAGCCAATTAGCAATCTAATTGCTAATTTATCCTTCTGTAATACTTGCATTAAATCAAATATCAATCATATTGACTGCTTGATCCTAGAATGATTCATAATCATTGATCAACCATCCGTTTAGATCTAATGTATTTGACCCTATATATTTGAACCTAAGCTAGTAGTATAGAAACAAATTCTTATACCAATCGAAGTGGCCATCTAGCAATGATACCCAATGTCTGGATAGGTCGAATGTAAGTAAAGCAACATTTTAGAACCCATGTAAGTATGGTTATCATATAATTCATCCCTTTGACCTCTATGTTTAGGATGACTCAAAGTTAAACTATCAACTCTATAGCAGTGCATCCATAATATGTTTCAAAGCAATCAGACCTGTGACTCCTTGTATGGACTACTCTAGCCAAGATTTTGCTAAATTGAAAACACAATTACACATAGCTCCTGAAACCAGAAGTAGTGAATCCCATCATGACTCACTCACGGACTTCACAAATACTTGACTATGCTTAGAAACCTTTCATTGCTGAATTAAAAATTCAGGTAGTCTGGCATTAAAGCACTGTGAGTTTCTTGCAAATCACCGTAATGATCTCAGATTGGAGGAATACTTATACCCATGTCCCTTCAGAGCAATTCTTAACAGTAGAATAATCTAAAGTTAGTCATGTTCAATGATGATGTATCCCTACATCTCACCTACATGCCATGCCAGTGTTAATACACTCCTTGGTTAAGAGGATAACCAACCTACATGCCACACAATTGAAGGGAAATCCTGATTTTCCGGTCCAGGTTCGTCCAGATCTGATTAGATCAAGAGATATATTTCAAAAATTTTCTCTTAATCTCAATCAGATCTTGATATGTTTCAGATCTGATTCTTATTATTTTAATAAATAAAATAAAACAAGATAAATTAAATCAAATTCAATTTACCTGATTTGGGTAATCCTATTACCCTGTAGATGATCCTGATTGCAGCGGAAGGTTCTGGATCTTAGCCACGCAAGTGCCTGGCCTCTACCGGTATCCACTCGGGTTGGATCTGGAGATCCTCTTCTTCTCTATCACACCTCCAAAAATCAGATCTGGATCTGATCTGGAGGATCTTCAAAACTCTTTTGAAGATCTGCAGTCGTCCTTTTGCAGCAGCGCAGCCTTCTTGCTTTTGATCGCCTTTCCTTGATCTGAATCGCACCAAACTAAGTCCAAAACACCTTTTGGACGTGGAGAGCAAGGAGGAGAAGAGACTATGGCGTGGAGAAGGAGGGGAGAGGCAGCCTTGGGGCGTATCTAATAGCATTGGAATTAGGGTTGGGCGCAGGGTCTTATTTATAGACCTCTTGTGATCCAACTCCTCTTCCTCTCAACCAATCACAACCCTTTGTGAAATCAGATCTAAATCTGATTGGTTGGAATAGAGACCCCTGGATTCCTCCTTAGAGGGCGCCTAAGACCAGTCAAACTGGATTCTTAGTAGAACTCTGATTGGAATCCAAAAGGGAGGTGGAGTCCTTGTCCAACAAGGACTCCTAGGCGCCTCCTACTTGGGCTCACGCCACCCTTGGCGTGCGCCCTTCTCCTTGCCAGGTTCTGGCAGGGGGACAGGCCCCCACCAGCTCTCCAATAGGTGCATGACATGTGGTCAAAAGTCAAAGGGTCAATGGTCAACGTTTGACCAGTCAAAGGTAGACTTTTGACCAAAGTCAAAGAACAAGAAATGGCAGGTGACCAAAAATGGCAGGTAATGTCTTACAAATAAGACAACCTATTCTGACTTGGACAACCTCCAGTCAGACCATATGAAGGCCTCTGATTGAGCACAAACTCCTTTGGCTCAGTCAGGACAACTTATTTATGATAGTAAAAGAAGAACGTTAGGTTCAATCGAGTGCTAGCACGATTTCCTTGAACCTAATTGAATCTCATTCAGATCAATTGAACTAGATCAGTTCAATTGATGATCACCAGATTCAAACCCTTGTTTGTGTGACCCAGTTAGGTTCAGTTCTGTATGGTAATGGGATATGTCATGATCTCTATCATCGACATCATCGAAACTCCTTTCGATGGATCAGAACTCTTCTGATTCGAACAGCTAGAATGATCGATCATCTAAATCATTCTAATTGCTCCCAAAATCCACCAGTGACACCTAGCAGTATATGGTGGCAACCCATCAGAGCTGAATGCGAACCTCTTGGTGCAGCTACCTGTGTGATTAAGTTCTTCTATCTTGAGCCCCGATCAGATTAGGGTTAAGGTGAACTCGTCAAACCCTAGTCTCTGTCATATGATGTAATCATTCGATTCGAGTCCAATGTGAAAATCTAAATAGAAACTCTTTCTATTATTTCACTCTACCATGGCCATGGATTTCTGGACTTGATTCTCATGATCATCATAGGGCTACTCCTCTACCACCGAGGTAGATAGATTCCATCTTGATGCAATCCAGTTCCTACAATGAACATGCTATAGCCAACATACACCTCAGGGTTCCATATGGCTAGGAGACCGAGTAATGGTGTAGTCAAACTATAACACCCTCAAGGTGAACTGCCGATGCATCTCAGGTCAAAGAACCAGACACACTACTGCAGCATCGAGTCAGTCATTGACGAGAAGGTAGACTTCCTAATGACTACTCGAGGTGGTCACGCTCAGTGCCCTCGTTCTCTAACGAGTACCTGTACTCTCGCTCCGGTGTCTCCACACCGTAGACTCAAGACTCATCTACTAAAGAGAAGCGATTCGTACACCAACCTTCCGGATCAATCACCATCCTCGTGATGATCCTATGGTCGGGAGCTGTTTATGAGTTAATAATGATTATTCATGTCTTAAATTTTCAACTCTTGAAAATATGAATTATCATTACCATTAACTCAAAGGATGTATCACAGACACTAAATACACATATGTGATAGAAAATAACCCATTTTATTAATTATAGTCAAAATTATAATTTTGCCCCTAGAAGTGTATTACAAGTGTCAGCCAATTCTGGCTTCTAGGGCACATATATCTAACAATCTCCCACTTGTCCTAAAGCCAATTGGCTACAAGTCTAAGTCCCATCTTCTCAAGGTGGGCTTCGATCTTCTGCTGGCCCAACGGCTTTGTAAGTGGGTCTGCCACATTATCTGCGGAGTTGACTCTCTTGACCTCAACGTAACCTTTCTCAAGGTAATCGCGGATGAGATGATATCGCCGCTCAATGTGCTTGGACTTCTGGTGAGACCTCGGCTCCTTAGCAAGGGCTATGGCGCCATTGTTGTCGCAGTAAAGAGGAATGGCATCTGATGGCATTACTCCAATTTCTGCAGCAAACTTCTTGTACCAGAATGCTTCCTTTGCAGCCTCTGATGCAGCTATATATTCTGCTTCCATGGTGGAATCTGCTATCACAGTTTGCTTGGAACTCTTCCAGCTGACAGCTCCACCATTGCACACAAACAGACTTCCAGATGTCGACTTTCGATCATCTATATCGGACATGAAATCCGAGTCTGTGTATCCCTGGACTTGGAGTTCTCCATTACCAAAGACCAACATCATATCCTTAGTTCTTCTCAAGTACTTAAGGATACATTTCACAGAAGTCCAGTGTTCTTCACCTGGATTTGACTGATATCTGCTTGTGACACTCACAGCATGGGCTATATCAGGTCGTGTACATAGCATGGCATACATGAGGCTCCCTATTGCAGAAGCATAAGGGATCTTGCTCATGCGTTCTATTTCCTCAGGTGTGCTGGGGCACATCTTCTTGGAAAGATGAATACCATGTCTGAAGGGTCTTAATCCCCTCTTAGAGTTTTCCATACTAAACCTCTTTAGTACTTCCTCTATGTACATCTTCTGTGAAAGTCCTAGCATCCTATTCGGTCTATCCCTATAGACCTTAATTCCTAGAATAAAGGATGCTTCACCTAGGTCTTTCATGGAGAATTCCTTAGACAACCACATCTTGACTGATGTCAACATGGGAATATCATTCCCAATAAGGAGGATGTCATCCACGTACAATACGAGGAAGACAACAGCGCTCCCACTGACCCTTTTGAAAACACATGGTTCCTCTTCATTTTTGATGAAACCAAACTTTTTGATCACATCATTGAAACGAGTGTTCCAGCTCCGAGATGCTTGCTTAAGTCCATATATGGACCTTTGCAGCTTGCAAACCTTGTGATCAGTATCACTGGATGTGAAACCTAGCGGCTGTTCCATATAGATATCTTCCTCAAGATATCCATTTAGGAATGCCGTTTTCACGTCCATTTGCCATATTTCATAATCGAAATAGGCTGCAACAGCAAGCAATGTGCGGATGGATTTTAGCATAGCTACCGGGGAAAAGGTATCCTGATAGTCAATGCCTTCGCGTTGACTATAACCTTTTGCCACCAGTCTAGCCTTGAATGTCTCCACATTCCCATCTGCACCAATCTTTCTCTTGAAGATCCATTTACACCCAATAGGTACTATACCTTCTGGTGGATCTACCAAGGTCCAGACTTGGTTTGAGTGCATCGAGTCAATTTCTGACTTCATTGCCTCAAGCCATTTCTCGGAGTCGATATCTGATATCGCCTCGTTGTAGGTTTTGGGATCATCACCATGAGCACCATTACCTATGAGGAACATTTCCTCTACATCCTCTGAAATAATACCTAAGTATCTTTCAGGGGGACGGGAAACTCTTTCCGATCTACGAGGTGGAGGAGGTAGTGTTCTTATTGGCTCAACCTGATTTGGTTCCACTTGGTCCTTAGCTCGTTCTGCTTGTGAGACTTTCTCATCAAGCTTAATCTGCTTTCCAATGCCACTATCTTGAATAAACTATTTTTCAAGAAATATGGCATGTCGACTCACAATCACATTGTGGTCTTCTGGAATGTAGAAATAGTATCCTAATGACTCTTTAGGATATCCTATGAATCGAGCTCTAAAGGACCTAAACTCTAACTTGTCCGCTTGTTGTCTTTTGACATGAGCCGGACAACCCCAAATTCTGAGATGACTCAGACTTGGTTTCTTACCGTGCCATATCTCATACGGTGTGGTAGGAACGGTTTTAGAGGGAACCCTATTCAGTAAATAGATTGAAGTTAATAATGAATGTCCCCAAAGAAAATCTGGGAGGTCTGTGAAGCTCATCATGGATCGAACCATATCCAATAGAGTCCGATTTCTCCATTCTGAAACCCCGTTGAGTTGAGGTGTTCCTGGTGGAGTCCATTGAGAGACTATGCCATTTTCCTTAAGATAGTCTAGGAATTCCCGGCTAAGGTATTCACCTCCTCGATCTGATCGAAGAACCTTAATGGGTTTTCCAGTTTGTTTTTCTACTTCATGTCTGAATTCTTTGAACTTTTCAAAAGGCTTCAGACTTGTGTCTCATAAGATACACATACCCATACCTAGACAGATCATCGGTAAAGGTAATGAAGTAGACAAAATTGCCTCTAGCCGGCACATCAAATGGGCCGCACACATCAGTATGTACTAGGGCAAGGAGATCTGTGGCCCTCTCCCCATGTCCAACAAAAGGGAGTTTAGTCATTTTGCCTTGAAGACAAGATTCACAAGTTGGATATGACTCAAAAGTCAATGGACTCAATAGCCCATTTTTCTCCAATTTGTTAATCCTATCTTCTGCTATATGACCTAATCTCAGGTGCCATAGATATCTGTCGTTTGGACTATCCCTAGGTCGTTTGGCATTCACGTTTTGCTCGATAGTTAAAACAGGTACATCAATATGCAACTGATAAAGACCATTAACAAGGAAACCATTTGCAATTTTATTTCTTTCATAAAGAATGTTACAATGGTCCTTAAAGAAGGTGATCACATAACCTTCTTGTGCTAAGCATGAAACAGAAATCAAATTCCTGCTAGCTGCAGGCACATAATAACAGTCTTTTAAAACTAAGTCTAAACCAGATGGTAATCGAAGAGGGTATGTTCCCACGGCTACTGCAGCAACTCTTGCTCCATTACCGACGCGTAGGATCATGTCTCCATCCCTCAGCCTCCTGCTATCCTCAAGACCCTGCATAGAAGTGCACAGATGAGCACTAGAACCAGAGTCAAGCACCCAACTGGATGCAGAAGAAATCGTAAGGTTAGACTCAATAACGAGCATACCTCCAGAAGGACCTTCCTTCTTGTTCTTCAGGGTGGCCAGGTAAGTAGGGCAGTTCCGCTTCCAATGGCCGTCGCTGTTGCAATGGAAACACTTTCCTTTGCCATCGACCTTCTTCTTCGGTTCTGCCTTCTTCTTCTTTGATCCTTCTACCTTTTGCTTTTTCACAGACTTCTTTTTCTTTCCATAAGACTTTCTTTTGGAAGAAGTCCGTTCCATAGCAAGAACTGAGCCTTTAGAACCTTTCATAGAAAGCTCAGCGGTAACCAGCATATTCATCAACTCGGCCAAGGAATTTTGAAGTTTATGCATGTGGTAATTCATGATGAATTGCCCATATGCATCAGTCAAGGATTGCAGAATAATATCGTTCTGCAAGTCCAAGTCCAACTTCACACCGAGCTTCTCAAGCTCTTCCATGTCCTTGATCATTGTCAGACAGTGATCTTGGACTGACTGCCCATCACGCATCTTAGCCTTAAAAAGTCATTTCGTGACTTGATATTTGGCTGCGCGACTCTGTTCACCCGAGTAGTCCCGATATCTTCATGTTGGCACTGGAGCTCATCAGACATCGAGCCCAACATGTAGTATCTGGCCTTATTGTCTTCGTCAATCCATTTTTCCAGAGACGCTCTCTGTTCAGTGGATGGACGAGCTGGTAAGGTGGGAGGGTCCTGGTCCAAAACATGTGTTAACTTCTCTGAACCCAAAACAATTTTGTAGTTCCTGAGCCAATCTTTATAATTGGGTCCAGTCAGTCTATGTGTGTTTAGGATACGTGCCAGTGGGTTGGACGCAGACATTTTCCTGTAGAGAGTCAAAGATTCTAGTTAGATACTGTAATTTTGACTTGACCAATTTGTTTAGGGATTTTATTTTTAAACAAATTAGCTCCCACTATTTTCTCGGATCCCTACACTCCCTCTGTAGAGATGCGAAAATCTCCATGATTGATGATTTCTAGTGGGTGGTGCGGTCTCACCAACTGACTCATCACCTCACCTAACAGTTATTGGTGATGGGTTAGCCAATGAGTGAACAACTCTTGTTCAATGATTCTCTAATCATGGTGCACCCAAACTTGGTCTCTAATTCATGAATCTCACCGTATCCGGAATATTGATCCACTCCTTAGTTAAGTCAGACCCACCATTTGCATAGACTGGGTTCCTAATTGGGTCTCTCACCATATCCAGAATATTGAGCCCAACTCATCCTCCAGCCCATAGCATCCAATGCCTAATAGACATGGTTGCGTCTTCCCGGTGCAACTGAGCCACTGTATCCAGCCGAGAACAATCAACCCCGGGAAGGGCCCGCACGTCTACAATGGTGGAAGACCTCGGACTTAATCTTTTCTTAGGGAGAATTGATTCAGGTCTCATTAAACTAGACTTGGCTTAGTCATAACAATTATGACTAACCTAGTGGCATGGGTCAGCTCGGATTATTGACCACCTCAGATCAGAACTGTGTCAACAGATATGGCCAGGTAAGTGAGACCGGTGGAAGGAATATGCCGTTAACTCGCACAAGAACGCATTCAGGTCGAGTAGCTTCCAATTAAAAACCAGTCGGTCGTCTGTGCCAAACTTACCTTAGACACCAAATTGTTGAGTCAGAACCAATTGGGTTAGCCTACAATCCAGACTCTAACCTCTGAGCCTAATTAGGTCTTGCTTGATCGTGACTCGATCTTGACCCAGACTTAATCCTATTAGGCTGGTCAATTTAAGCATTGTTGATCCCATCTAACCAACTCTTGATTCGGTTTGATCAACCGCTTAGACCTAATTGAGCTACCCAAGCCCGAACCCAGTATTATGAATATGTCTTAGATCTGAAATTCTCAATTTTAGACCTAATTGATATTCCATAAACTTAATTCTTAATTAAGTTGGGTTCATAAATAAAATATGCACAATAAATCCTAGGATTTCAGGATCTAGGGTTTTGCAGAAAGTAAGTTTTGGGTTTCTGATTAAGGACGAACACGCAGCACCCCTACACGTCATAAGAACACCCCATCGAATGGGAAGAGAGGGCCTTTAAACCCTTCTTCATTCTTATGACCGGACGGCCAAGAGGAACGCCTTAATCAGGAACATGTAAATCTACAAAACAGTTATAGATCTATATCATATATCTCATATACAAATTTAGATCTAATCAAGGCATATTTTGCATACATCTCATGTATCAAATCATGCATGTTTTCAGATCTAAATTATCACATAATAATCTAAAAAATTAGATTTAAATTGATCTAATCAAAATAAATTCTAATCTAGATAATTATGTAGAACTATTCTACAATTAGTCTAGTCATGCATCTATCATATCTCATATGATATTTAAAATTAAATAATTTTTATTTGCTATTTATCAGATGTTATTATAACACTTATAATATCAGAAAACAATAAATAAGAAGATCTAAAATATGATTTAATTAGATTAAATCAAAGACATGCAAAACTATTCTATAGAACTATTCTATTCTAGAACTAGTCATGCATATCTTCATGTTCTTAGATCCAAATCATTTAATTTTAATTTTTTCTGATTTCAGATCTGATCACATATCATGTGACATCTAAAATCACTTTATTTTCTAATTAAAATAAAATTAAAATCAGATCTAAACAATCTAGAACCATGGCTCTGATACCAGTTGAAGGGAAATCCTGATTTCCCGGTCCAGGTTCGTCCAGATCTGATTAGATCAAGAGATATATTTCAAAAATTTTCTCTTGATCTCAATCAGATCTTGATATGTTTCAGATATGATTCTTATTATTTTAATAAATAAAATAAAACAAGATAAATTAAATCAAATTCAATTTACCTGATTTGGGTAATCCTATTACCCTGTAGATGATCCTGATTGCAGCGGAAGGTTCTGGATCTTAGCCACGCAAGCGCCTGGCCTCTACCGGTATCCACTCGGGTTGGATCTGGAGATCCTCTTCTTCTCTATCACACCTCCAAAAATCAGATCTGGATCTGATCTGGAGGATCTTCAAAACTCTTTTGAAGATCTGCAGTCGTTCCTTTTGCAGCAGCGCAGCCTTCTTGCTTTTGATCGCCTTTCCTTGATCTGAATCGTACCAAACTAAGTCCAAAACACCTTTTGGACGTGGAGAGCAAGAGGAGAAGAGACTATGGCATGGAGAAGGAGGGGAGAGGCAGCCTTGGGGCGTATCTAATAGCATTGGAATTAGGGTTGGGCGCAGGGTCTTATTTATAGACCTCTTGTGATCCAACTCCTCTTCCTCTCAACCAATCACAACCCTTTGTGAAATCAGATCTAAATCTGATTGGTTGGAATAGAGACCCCTGGATTCCTCCTTAGAGGGCGCCTAAGACCAGTCAAACTGGATTCTTAGTAGAACTCTGATTGGAATCCAAAAGGGAGGTGGAGTCCTTGTCCAACAAGGACTCCTAGGCGCCTCCTACTTGGGCTCACGCCACCCTTGGCGTGCGCCCTTCTCCTTGCCAGGTTCTGGCAGGGGGACAGGCCCCCACCAGCTCTCCAATAGGTGCATGACATGTGGTCAAAAGTCAAAGGGTGAATGGTCAACGTTTGACCAGTCAAAGGTAGACTTTTGACCAAAGTCAAAGAACAAGAAATGGCAGGTGACCAAAAATGGCAGGTAATGTCTTACAAATAAGACAACCTATTCTGACTTGGACAACCTCCTAGTCAGACCATATGAAGGCCTCTGATCAAGCACAAACTCCTTTGGCTCAGTCAGGACAACTTATTTGTGATAGTAAAAGAAGAACGTTAGGTTCAATCGAGTGCTAGCACGGTTTCCTTGAACCTAATTGAATCTCATTCAGATCAATTGAACTAGATCAGTTCAATTGATGATCACCAGATTCAAACCATTGTTTGTGTGACCCAGTTAGGTTCAGTTCTGTATGGTAATGGGATATGTCATGATCTCTATCATAGACATCATCGAAACTCCTTTCGATGGATCAGAACTCTTCTGATTCGAACAGCTAGAATGATCGATCATCTAAATCATTCTAATTGCTCCCAAAATCCACCAGTGACACCTAGCAGTATATGGTGGCAACCCATCAGAGCTGAATGTGAACCTCTTGGTGCAGCTACCTGTGTGATTAAGTTCTTCTATCTTGAGCCCCGATCAGATTAGGGTTAAGGTGAACTCGTCAAACCCTAGTCTCTGTCATATGATGTAATCATTCGATTCGAGTCCAATGTGAAAATCTAAATAGAAACTTTTTCTATTATTTCACTCTACCATGGCCATGGATTTCTGGACTTGATTCTCATGATCATCATAGGGCTACTCCTCTACCACCGAGGTAGATAGATCCCATCTTGATGCAATCCAGTTCCTACAATGAACATGCTATAGCCAACATACACCTCAGGGTTCCATATGGCTAGGAGACTGAGTAATGGTGTAGTCAAACTATAACACCCTCAAGGTGAACTGCCGATGCATCTCAGGTCAAAGAACCAGACACACTACTGCAGCATCGAGTCAGTCATTGACGAGAAGGTAGACTTCCTAATGACTACTCGAGGTGGTCACGCTCAGTGCCCTCGTTCTCTAACGAGTACCTGTACTCTCGCTCCGGTGTCTCCACACCGTAGACTCAAGACTCATCTACTAAAGAGAAGCGATCGTACACCAACCTTCCGGATCAATCACCATCCTCGTGATGATCCTATGGTCGGGAGCTGTTTATGAGTTAATAATGATTATTCATGTCTTAAATTTTCAACTCTTGAAAATATGAATTATCATTACCATTAACTCAAAGGATGTATCACAGACACTAAATACACATGTGTGATAGAAAATAACCCATTTCATTAATTATAGTCAAAATTACAATTTTGCCCCTAGAAGTGTATTACAAGTGTCAGCCAATTTTGGCTTCTAGGGCACATATATCTAACAACAATGACCTACACTCGATAAACATTGTCATCTAGGATAATAGTGTATCATTTGGTCATGAACATATTTAAGAACTAAACAATAAATCCTCTCTTTATTAATTCTAAATAGTTCTAATGACTTCATGACAACACAGAAGTTCAAAAGAAGATGTACACTTATGATAAAAATGCTAAAATAAACTTTTTATTAATGATAAATTACATACAATTACAAAGTTAGCTCATCCATCAACAAACTGACGATTGACTTCGAGATACATTTTCCAACAATTTTTACTTATCTTAAAGCCACTCAATATAGTATCTTATACCCATCTTCAATTTATGATTATCAAACTTCTTTACCATAAGGGCTTTAGTGAATGGATTGGCTAGGTTCTTCTTTTCATTGATCTTTTGAAGATCGATGTAACCTCAATCCATGATCACCAAGACAAGGTGGTAGCGATGCAGAAGGTGCTTCATCTGCTGATGTGCATTCGATTTCTTTATCTGAGGAATGGCTTTAGTGCTGTCATAGTAGAGCAGGACTGGACCATCAACAGAGGATGCCACTTCAAGCTCGATGATGAATTTTCTCAGCCACATAGCTTCATTCATAGCATTGGATGCTGCAATATACTCCACCTCGCAAACTGAGTTGGCCACAGTGTGCTGCTTGGAGCTCTTCTAGTAGATAGCTTCATCATATAGGATAAATAAATAATCCAACACACTTTGCTATCATCATGGTCAGATTGAAAATTAGAGTTTGTAAATTTCATAAGTTTTAAATCTAACTCACTGTAAACTAACCACTAGTCCTTAGTATTTTTCAAATACCTAAGGATAGATTTTTACAACCTTCCAGTGGTTCTTCCCTAGATCAGATTGGTATTTACTCACTACTCCTAGTGAGTATGTTACATCTGATCTTGTACATGTCATGGCATACATGATAGATCCCACTATTGAAGTATATAGAATTCTACTCATACGTTCTCTCTCTTCAGAAGTTATTGGATAATCCTTCTTAGAGAGAGATTTTATGGTCTATCCAAAGATAGCCCTTCTTAAATTTTTCATGCTACACTGCTTCAGTATGGTTTCTATGTACATGAACTGGGATAACCCAAGCATCCTCTTAGATCATCGTTATAGATCTTTATCCCTAGGATGTCAAATGCTTCTTCCAGATCCTTCATGGAGAACTAAGATGACAGTTGTGAAGAAATCAGATCTAGGATTTCAGGGCTAGGTTATGAAACCTTTTCAAGATTAGATAGTAAAGACTAAAATTAATCAAAATTAGTTTTAAATATCAAAAAATACACTAGATCTACCAACCTATTACATGATCATGGTATGTTATTAAATCAAAAATTAAAATATAATGAAGAAACCAAAATATGTTGATTACATCAACATGTATTTACACTACATCTAATGTAGGTACTAAAATAATAGATCAGATCTATTACCTATGCAAGTTAGATGTTCTAACTTGCTGACCGAGATTGAGGATGAAGTTACAAGCCGCACATGCATCAGGCCTTTAGGAGTCATCCATATGAGCCCACGAATTATGATCAAAAGTTCTGATGTAGGAAATTAGCACAGTATGATAGTACTGTGCTGATCGTTCTTTGACGGTCGATCAATTGCCTCCTTCTTCTAGATTTGGACTCTTCCAAAGAGAAGAAGAAGGAGAGGAGATTTCAGATGTGAGACACTCATAGAAAACTCAAAGAAGGAGGAAGAGAAGAGGTGAACATAGCAACCCTAGAAGAAGACCCTCTTCTTCTTCTCTTTGCTCTCACCTAGACACCTAGTTTGGTGACTATGAAACCCCAATGTCCAAGAACTCTCTCTTCCTGATTTTCTCACACACCAAAGCTCTCTCAATGATCTATAACCTTACAAAAAATCAGCCCAAAATTCATCCAAAAGATATATAGAAAAAAAGTAGTCCTTGTCTTGGTTAAAAACTAGACAAGGAATGTCCAATTTGGGCAAGTCAAGGGGCACCCAACTCTTGGGCGCCCTCTCCAAAATTTTCAGCATGGACCCTTTTGAGAAAGTTTCTCAAAACCTTCTTTTTTTAACATTAAAAATATAGAGAAAATAGGGAGGAGGGTGACACACATGGGAGGAGTTTTGGTTTTTCAAAACACTATCTAATAGGATTTGAAACCAAAACCAATTTCCTTCTTTGACTTGGTCCACTACCTAATTTTCATATAAGAAAGAGAGGAGAGGAGGGCATGCATGAGAAGGCCTAGGAGAAAAGATTTTGTCACACAAAATAGAGGAGAAATAGGGCGTGGGGTGTGAGGGGCTACGGTGATGCAAAATGGAATGCTAGTCATACTAGGATTCCATCTATGACTTGGTCAAAGTGGTTTCTCAAATCAAATTAAATCAAAACTAAGTCAACCAAATTAAATTAGACTCTAACCCAGTAAATGACTTAATTAAATTAGATTAAATTAGATTTAATTTTAATTTAATTTTCTAATCAAATTAGTAAATTGGGTTGATCTAAGTCCTAGTTGAACTAGGACTAGTTTTTTCCTTAATCTTGGCTTATCCAGTAAGCCAATTGGACTTGATCCAATCAAGCCCAAACTAAATCTAATTAAATCATATTTAATTAGAATGAATCTCAATCCTCTGGCTTAATTAAATTAAGCCAATTAGTAATCTAATTGCTAATTAATCCTTCTATAATATTTATACTAGGTTAAACATCAATCATATTGATCATTTAACCTTAGAATGATTCTTAATCATTGATCAACCATCCAATTAGATCATGAGCTCTTATGTATGTGACCTCATAGATCCAAACCTAAGTCAGTAGCATAGTAATAGATTCTTATATCAATCAAAATAACTATCTAGCAATGTTATCCGATGGTCGCATAGGTCGAACATGTAGAGCAACATCCTTAGAACCCATGTGGATATAGTTTTCATATAATTCATCCCCTTGACCCAAATTCTCATAGGACACCTTGGAGTTCAACTATCAACTCTGAATAGGTTGTCCACATTATATTTCAAAATATCAAATATATTTGATAGGTTATCCTAGCTAAGATTTTGCTATATTAAAATGTAGTGATACATTCTTCTCCAACTCTTGGAGTAGTCAATTCCATCTTGATAACACTCTAATTTTGCAAGTACTTTACTATGCCCAAAAGCCTTTCATTACTAAATTAGAAATTTAGTTAGTCTGGGACCAAAGCATAATGAGTTGCTTGCAAGTCACTAAGGTGATCTTAGATCTAAGGGACACTTATACCTATATACCATCAGAGACATTCTCGACAACAAAATGCTCCAGAGTTGGTCACATTCAATGATGATGTACCCATACATCTCACCTGTATGTCATACCAATGTCTCCACACTTTTTGGTTAAAAGGACAACCAACCTATATAGCATATAGTGACTTATGCTCGATAAATGCTGTCGTCCAAATTAACAACCTATCATTTGGTCATGAATAGATTTAAGGACTAATCAAAAAATCCTCTCTTTATCGAAGCTAAATAGTCCTAAGAGCTTCATCACAATAATGGTGTTCGTTAGAAGATGAATACTTTATGATGAAAAATGCTAAAAATATATTTTATTTCTTAATAAATTAATTATAATTATAATGTTGCATAATCATCAACAGACTGATGATTGACTTTGGAACATATTTCCTAACAACTCCCACTTATCCTAAAGCCACTCGGCATAGTATCTAATACCCATCTTCGACATGTGGTTGTCAAGCTTCTTTATTCCTAGGGCTTTAGTGAACGAGGCGGCCAGGTTCTCCTTTCTGTCGATCTTCTGAAGGTTGACATCATCTCAATCCATGATCTTTCGGACTAGGTGGAAGCGACGTAGGATGTGCTTCATCCGCTGGTATGCCTTTGGTTCCTTCGCCTGAGCTATGGCACCAATGTTGTCATAGTAGAGCAAGACCGAACCATCTAGGAAGGGTGCTACTCCAATCTTGGTGATAAACTTTCTTAGCCATATTGCTTTCTTTGCGGCATCTGATACTGCGATATACTTTGCTTCACAAATAGAGTCGCCATAGTATGCTGCTTGAAACTCTTCTAGCAGATGGCTTCACCATTTAGAGTAAAGATATATTCCGACACGCTTCCACTGTCATCATGGTCAGATTAAAAGCTAGAGTCTATAAATCCTACATATTTCAGATCTGACCTAAACCAACTATTGGTTCTTAGTATTTCTCAAATACTTAAGGATGGCTTTAACCACTTTTCAGTGGTTTTATCCAGGATCAAACTAGTATCTACTCACTACTCCTGGTGAGTATGCCACATCTAGTTTCATACATATCATGGCGTATATGACAGATCCCATTATCGAAGCATATAGGACTCTACTCATATGCTCTCTCTCTTCAGGAGTTGTTGGATAATCCTTCTTAGAGAGAGAAATTCCATGGCCTATCGAGAGATAGTCCTTTTTAAAATTCTCCATGCTGAACTTCTTCAGCACAGTATCTATGTACATGGAATGGGATAACCCAAGCATCCCTTTAGATCTATCCCTATAGATCTTTATCTCTAGGATGTAGGATGCTTCATCCAAGTTCTTCATGGAGAACTATGATGACAATCAGACTTTTACTTCTTGTAGTGTGGAGATGTCATTTTCGATTAAGAGAATGTCATCCATATATATGACAAGAAATACCACTGCTAGACCATTTGCCCATTTATAAATGCAGGGCTCTTCTCCATTCTTAACGAAGTCATACATTTTGATCATCTTATCAAGATGCATGTTCCAACTCCGAGATGCCTGCTTCAATCCATAAATGGATCTCTAAGGCTTGCACACCTTAGACACATCTGTGGATGTGAACTTCTCAGGTTGTATCATATACACCTCTTTGGTCAGTTCTTCATGTAAGAAAGCTGTCTTCACATCCATTTGCCAGATCTTATAGTCAGATGGACAGTTATTGCAAGCATTATCTAAATGAATTTGAGCATTGCCATAGGAGAAAATATCTCATCATAGTCAATACCATAATATTGACGATATCCCTTTGCAATCAGACGAGCTTTATAGGTCTCCACCTTTCCATCTGCGCTTCTTTTTCTTTTGAAGACCTATTTACACCCAATTGATTTAATCCCTTCGAATGGGTCAACCAATGTCCATGCATCGTTGACCTTCATAGACTCTATTTTGAATTTCATGGCCTTAAGCCATTTCTTAGAGTCAGATCTCTGCATACCATCCATATAAGTGATGGGATCCTCATTATTCTCATTGAGTTCAATAGGATCACCATCTTGGATCAAGAAACCATAATATCTATCCGGATGATATCGTACTCTATCGGATCGCCTTAATGGTGCAAGTATACTAGGCTCCAGATCTGATCTAATCAAATTCGACTTAGGTTTAGCTATAGGTATCAATTTTTCTACCTATTGAACTTCATCAAGTTCAATCTTAGAGGCAACAGTTCCTTCACTAAGAAACTTCTTTTCCAAAAAGATTGCCTTAAGGCTGACGAACATTTTTTATACATCAGCATGGTAGAAATAGTATTCTTTGATCTTTTTTGGTTATCCTATAAATGTGCACTTGTCAGACCTAGGTCCAAGTTTATCTGTAACTAATCATTTGACATAAATCGAGCATCGCCAAATCCTAAGGTGTGAAAGTGCTGGCTTACATCTTATCCATATCTCATATGGTGTCTTAACTACAGACTTTCTTGGAACCCTATTTAATAGATAACAAGCCAATTTGAATGCATATCCCTAGAAGGATATCGACAAGTTGGCAAAATCCATCATGGATCGAACCATGTCTAACAAAGTCTGATTTCTTCTTTCAGAGACACCATTATGCTATAGCATTCCTGGTGGAGTCCATTAGGAGAAAATTTGATTCTCTCCTAGATATGTGAGAAACTCACCAGAAAGTATTCTCCTTTTTGGTCAAACCAAAGAGTTTTAATACTCTTTCTAGTTTATTTTTCTACTTCACTTCGGAATAGTTTGAACATTTCAAATGAATCCAACTTATGTTTCATCAAATAGACATATCTATATATGGATAGATCATTTATGAAAGTGATAAAATAAAAATATCTACCTCTAGCACTTGTGCTCGTTGGTCCACATACATTAGTATGTACTAGACCTAAGAGCTCAGTAGCTCTCTCTCCTTTTCTAATAAAAAGTGATTTGGTTATTTTACCAAGAAGATAGGACTCACAAGTTAGAAGTGATTCACAATCACTAACTTCGAGGATTCTCTCTTAGGTCAACCTATTTATCCTATTCTCATTTATTTGACCTAGCCTATAGTTCCATAAATAGATATGTGACACACTATCTAATCTAGGATGCTTGCCCATTGAATAGACTATGTTAATAGGTTGTGATAGCATATACACACCATTGTTCAAATATCCACAAAAAATAATAACACCATTCATAATGATATTATAAACTTATTTTTTTATTAAAATTTTATAATCATTTTTGGCCAGAAGTCCTATAGAAATAACATTTAAAAAAAAACTAGGACAGAAATGACAATCACTAAGAACCATGGCATGGGACTCAAATACAAGTATCAGGATTCCTAAAGCTTGAACTAGAACTGATCTTCCATCACCAACGTTCAAGAACCTTTCACCTTGCTCGAATCTCCTACTGACCTGCAACCCCTGCAATGAATTGCAAATATGGTAAGAGCTACCAATATCCAATACCCAGTCAGTAATAACACAAATAGAGAAATTGCAAAGAGTTATCATATAAATACCTTGCCTAGCAATAGATTGCTTTTTTCTCTGCCTGTTTAGATCCAGAGAGGCAATGTACTGAGGATAGTTCCTCTTCTAGTGCCCCTGCTTCTTGCAAAAGAAGCATTCAGGTTGACTCTTATTGAGCTTGATCTTCCTGGTTTGGCCCTACATAGATGTTCCAGCTTGAACTTGCACCTTCTTAGCTTTCTTCTTCTTATTCTTCTTTTCTTTTTCTAAAGGGTCGAGAACCAGAAGATGAGCCTCCCACTAAGTTCACCAACTCCTTATGGAGTTTGTGATCCTTCTCAAAGTTCTGAAGCAACCCTAATAATCCATGGTAGTCTACTTCAGACTTTGTCATTCTGAAATGAGTGAGGAATGGGAGAAAAGACTAGGGCAACGAGTTCAGTATTGCATCTTTTCCAAGCTATTTATGCAAAAAAATGCCAAGCTTGCTCAATCACTCTATCAACTTGATCATGTACAATACATGATTAGTGACATAGGCACCGTCCTATATCCTGGCATTCAAGATGGCACAACTAATCTTGTGCCTCTCCACATCATTGGGTGTGCCAAAGGAATCCTCCAACACTTGAAGCATGTTCTTTGGTTGAGCTATCTCAAATCTACGACTGAACTCATCACTCATGGCAGCCAGTATAATGCAGCACATCATGGTTCGATCACTAAGCCAGTTCTGATAAGTATCTCTGACTATTCCACATGCATTGTAGCTAGCTCCTCAGATGCAGGATCCATCAACACATGTAGGATTCGTTCATGCTCCAGGATTATCTTCAACTTTTGGTACTAGTTATCAAAGTTGGATCCCACCAACTTATCATTATGCAATAATGATCGGAGCGATAGAAAAGTGGCCATATCTGTATAAAGAAAAATTATAATCTAATTAGTAATTGATTCATTAAACCTAAAGATTTGGACTTTAATCATAAGCTTCTTCCACTATTTTGCTCGAATTGGTACCTTTTACCTCCAATTCGAGAAATTATGCTAATTCCTTAGTAGGTACTAGAATCCACATAGACTACACACGAGCCCAACTTTGGTTGGCCAATCCATGTACATCTAAGGATAGGTTCATAACTAATTATTTCTTCAAATAATTTCTAGTAATTAAATTTTATCCCAGTCCCTAATCAGTAGGCTTTGGCCTCCTTTGAAAAGGTTTAGTTATGTCCAACCGTTAAGATGACCATACCTGGCCCATCTAACCAATGAATGATAAGATCCAAATTTGGTTAGCCAACCTAACCACTATTTGGAAAGATGCATCAACAAATCATATAATAAATGATAATTTCATTAGTTGATAAACACTAGGCCTTTGGACCTCCAATGATTATCCAACTAATGGATCCACTATCACCCACTTAATGAGAGGCTTTGATCTAGTTATCATAATAACCATTTTATTTTAGGGATTTAATAATTTTAGAGAATTTAATTTAAAGATGAGGGAAGGTCAGATGAACCAGCTTATCATGATTCTCTCACTGACTTCATCAAGTCAGCTTAAGCGAGACCATCAATAGGCTGGTCTAGGAGCACCTAAATCAGTCATACTGATTTACCTAGCTAACATGGGTCAGCTCAAATGGTCAAGTGATCCAATCAAAATATAATTTTATCAAGAGATCAGATAAGTTCGAATAGTGGAAGGATCTACCAAAGCTTGCCTTAGACACCATCAAAAATGGTCAGATAAGCGGGCTGCCATTTAAAGACCACCGATCTGATTTATCTTAAACACCAACTGTTTAATTAGTCTTGATTAGATCAACTTAACAGTTCATGCTAGACCGCATAGCAAAGAATCAAGTCCATCTTGGGTCTCGTTAAAGATATGAACTTGACCAACGACAACTATTATAATTGATCTAGAGAATCCTTGACCTAATCTAAGATAATAATTGATTAGATTTAGTCAATTCTCTAATTAAGTCCATTCTTTAATCTAACCCTAGGTCTAACCCAATTAATGGACCTAATCCCCACTAACCCATTTAACCCAATGTGTTATGATTTGTGTCTTAAGATCTTTAATTCATAATTCTAGATTCTAATCAAATAACTTCTTAATTCTTAATTATGTTTTGGGCTAAGGATTGGGGTTCAGCTTTTCGAAAATGATTTTCATGTTTGTAAAATATTTTTATAATATGGTTCTATCAACCAAGTTGCATGTTTGATTCATAATCAATATGTAAGTAACATAAACATGAATCTACTTTAGATCTAATCTAAACAGATTCATGTAATTGAAATAGTTTCAACTTTAATCAATCATAAATCTTCCTAGATCAAATCTAAAATATTTATGATGATTAAAATTATATTAAAGTATTTTTAATCAGATCATAAAGTTTCTTAGATCTAATCTAAAATTTTATGATCAATATTTTAGATCAGCACATACTAGGACAATCTCTCCACTGTAAGGGGTAAATCTTACAGCATGACAACCTTATAATCAGTCCATGCAATCTAAAACTTTTATTTTTAAATCTAAAACTATTTTAAATCTAATAAATCATAAATAAAATTAAATTATATCTAATAAATTTATGATTAAAGATAGATCTACATGAACTAGGATAACATTTTCACTATAAAGGATAAATCTTATAGCAGGACAATCTTATAATTAGTTTGTGTAATCTAAATTTTTAATTTTAGATTTAATAATATGATTATAAATTAGATATAATCTAAAAATAATTGAAACATGCATACATAATCATGTAATAATCATCCTAGCTCTGATACCAATTGGAGGAACCAGATCTAGGGTTTCAGGACTAGATCTTAAAACTTTTTCAACATCAGGTAGTGAAAGACTAAAATTAATAAAAATTAATTTTAAGTATTAAAAAATATCCTAGATCTAGCAATCTATTACCTGATCATGACATATCATTAAATCAAAAATAAAAATATAGTGAAGAAACTAAAACATGTTGATCACATCAACATGTATTTACACTATATCTAATGCAGGTACTAAAATAATAGATCAAATCTATTACCTATGCAAGTTAGATATTTTAACTCGCTGATCCAGGCTTGAGGATGAAGTTGTGAGCCGCACATGCATCCGACCTCTAGGAGTTGTCCACACAAGACCACGAATCATGATCAGAGTTCTGATGCAGGAAATCAGCATAGTATGCTAGTACTTTGCTGATCCTTCTTTGACGGTCAATCAGATGCCTCCTTCTTCTGGATTTGGACTCTTCCAAAGAGGAGAAGGAGGAGAGGAGGTTTTAGATTTGAGACACTCTTAGAAAACTCAATGAAGGGGGAAGGAAAGAGGTGAACATAGCAACCCTAGAAAAAGATCCTCTTCTTCTTCTCTTTGCTCTCACCTAGACACCTAGTTTGGTGTTTATAAAACCCCAACACCCAAGGACTCTCTCTTCCTAATTTTCACACACCCCAAAGCTCTCTCAATGGTTTGTAATCTCATAAAAAATTAATCCAAAATTCATCCAAAATATAAATAGAGAAAGAGGAGTCCTTATCTAGGTCTAAAACTAGATATGAAATGTCCAATTTAGGCAAGTCCATTAGCTATATGTGCCTTTGAAGCCAGATTGGCTGATACTTGTAATACACTTCGAAGGACAAAATTATAATTTTGACTATAAATAATAACATGATTTATTTTCTATCATAATGTGTATTTGAAAGTATCTGCGATACATCCCTTGAGTTAATAGCAATGATAGTTCATATTTTCAAGAGTTGAAAATTTAAGACTTGAATTTTTATTATTAACTCATAAAATGCTTTCAACCGTAGGATCATCATAAGGATGGTGATTGTTCCAGAAGGTTGGTGTATGATAACTTCTTTAGGATAGATGAGTCTTGAGTCTATGGTGTAGAGATATCAAAGCGAGAGTACAGGTACTCGTTAGAGAATGAGGGCACTGAGCTTGACCATCTCGAGCAGTCATGAGGAAGTCTACCTTCTCATCGATGACTAATTTGAAGCTACAGTGGTGTGTCTGGTTCTTTGGCCTGAGGTACATCGACAGTTCATCTTGAGGGTGTTGTAGTTTAAGTACACCATAACTCGATCTCCTGTCATATGAAATTCTGAGGTGTATGTTGACTATAGCATCTTCATTGTAGGAATTGGATTGCACCAATAAGGGATCTATCTACCTCAGTAGGAGAGGAGCAGCCTTATGATGATCATGAGAATCAAGTCTATAAGCCCGTGGCCATGGCAGAGTGAAATAATAGAAAGAGTTTCTATTAGAGTTCTCACATTGGACTTGAATCGGATGATTAATTCATATGACGGATATTAAGGTTTAACGAGATCATCTTAACCATAATCCGATTGGGGCTCAACATAAAGGAACTTAATCACATAGGAAGCTGAACCAAGAGGTTCGCTTCTAGTTCTAATCATTGCCACCATATGCTACTAGGTGTCACTGGTGGATTTTGGAAGATATTAGAATGATTTAGATGATCGATCATAGTAGTTGTCTGAATCAGAAAAATTTTGATCCATCGAAAGGTGTTTCGATGATGTTGATGATAGAGATCACGACATATCCCATTACCATACAGAACTGAACCTAACTAGGTCACACAAATAAAGATTTAGATCTGGATATCATCAATTGGATTAACCTAGTTTAATTGATTTGAATAAGATTCAATTATGTTCAATAAAATCATGCTAGCACATGATTGAGTCTAATGTTCTCCTTTAAAAATCATTAAAACTTATCTCGACTGAGCCAAACGTGTTTGGGCTCACCAAGAAACTTTTACTTGGTCTGACTGGAGCTTGTCTAGATTAGAAAAGGATTGCCTTAATTTATAAAATAAATTTGAGACAACATTTGCCATTTTCCATCACCTACTAAATCTTATCTTTGGACTTTGGTCAAATGTTGACCTTTGACACTTAGACATCTGCCCATGTATCATGCACCTATAGGAGAGAACCTTAGGCCTTGTCTCCCTGCTAAAAAGTAGATAGACAAGAGGCACACGCCTAGGGAGGCATGCACCCCATGAGGATAGAAGATGGAGTCCCATACAGATGGAACTCTAGTTGCTTCAGGGAATCAAACTAGGTGGTGCCAAGAAGACTTGTTTGACCCAGTCTTGGCACCACCTAAGGAGAGTTTTGAGGGACTCTAATCTGATTGGATCAGATGATGTCATCCCATCAATCAGATTTAGATCTGATTGCATAAAGGATCGTGATTGACCAAGATGATGTGGCACTGCATGGTGCAATAGGGTCTATATAAATCCTGTCTGCGTCTAGCATTAGAGCTTCTACTTTTAGCCTATGCCATAAAGCTTTTCTCCCTCCTTCTCCATGCCACCCTCTGGTCCTCTCTCTCCTCTCCATGCCCAAGAGGTTTTGGGCATGAGTTAGGTGCGATCCAAGCAAGTGAAAGGCGACAGGAAAGGAAGAAGGCAGCACTGCTGCAAGAGAAAATGGTTATTCTTCAAAAGAGTTTTTGAAGACCTTCAAGATCAGATCTAGATATGATTTTTGAAAGATTGATTGAAAAGGAGAAGATCTCCAGATCCTTCCTGAGTGGATACCAGTAGAGGCCAGGCGCTTGTGTGGCTACATCCAGAACCTCAAGCAAACATCAGGATCATCGCAGGGTAATTGGATTACCCAAAATAAAGGTATAATTACATTAAATTTAATTTAATTTTTATTTTATTTTATTTTATTAGATCAATAAGATAAAATTTGAAGAGTCTTAGAGCTGATTAGAATCTTAGAAAAAAATTTTGAAATATTTCTCTTGATCCAATCAGATCTGAACGAACTTGACCTAAGAAACAAGATTTTTTCCTTCAACTAGTATCAGAGTCAGGTTCCAAAATTCATTAGATCTGATTTTAATTTATTTTTGATCTAATAATTAGATAATTTTAGATATCACATGAGATGTGATTAGATCTAAAATTAAAAAATTAAAAATTAAATAATCTAGATCTAAGATGTATGAGATGCATGACTTGACTAGGAATAGAATTATTCTATGTATAGTCTAACATGATCATAATTTTAATTTAATTAATTATAATTTTTAGATATATTTATTTACTATTTTTTAATATTATAAATATTATAAATAGATCTAAAAAATAAAAGATAAATTTATTTAATTTGTTCATATGAGATATGATAGATGCATGTTTAGACTAGTTGTAGAATAGTTTTACAAAATTATCTAGAATAAATTTTAATTTGATATGATCAAATTTAAATCTTATTTTTTAAATATTTATGAGATAATTTAGATCTAAAAATATGCATGATATGATACATGAGATGTATGCAAAATATATTTTTAGTTAAATCAATTTTTATATATGTGATATATGATGTAGATCTAACTAGTTTTGTAGATTTATCACGTTTTTGATTAAGGCATTTCTCTTGATCGTTCGATCATAAGAACAAAGTAGGGTTTAAAAACCCTCTCCTTCCATTCGATGGAATGTTCTTATGATGTGTAGGGGTGCTACGCATTAGTCCTTAATTAAAAATTTAAAACTTATTTTCTATAAAACCTAGATCCTGAAATCCTAGGATTTTATATACATGTTTTGTTTATGAATCCTAAACTTAATTAAGAATTAACATTATGAAACATATTAGGTCTAAAATTGAGAATTTTCAGATTGAAGACATATTCATAAAATTGGGTTTGGACTTAGGTAGCTGAATTAGGTCTAGTGGTTGATCAAACTGAATCAAGAATTGGTTAGATGGGATCAAGAGTGCTTAAATTGACTAGCCTAATAGGATTAAGTCTGGGTCAAGATCGAGTCACAGGAGAGATCGATCAAGTTAAGACCTAATTAAGCTCAGTGGTTAGAGTCTGGATTGTAGGCTAACCTGATTGGTTCTAGCTCAATAATTTATTATCTAAGGTAAGTTTGGCAGATACGATCGATTGATTTTTAATTAGGAGCTACTCGACTCGAATGCATTCTTATCGAGTTAATGGCATATCCCTTCCATCGGTCTCACTTATCTAGCCATATTTATTGGCTCAGTCCTAATCTAAGGTGGCTAACAATTCGAGCTAACCCATGCCACTAGGTTAGTCATAATGGTTATGGCTATGTCGAGTCAAGTTTAAAGAGACCTAAGTCAAATCTTCCTAAGAAAAGATTAAGTCTAAGGTCTTCCACTATTGTAGATGTGCGGGCCTTTCTTGAGGTTGATTGTTCTCGGGTGGTCACAGTGGTTCAGTTGCACTACAAAGATGCAACCATCTCTATTAGGCATTGGATGCTATGGACTGGAGGATGGATTAGGCTCAATATTTTGGATACAGTGAGAGACCCAATTAGAAATTCAATCTATGCAAATGATGGATCTGACTTAACTAAGAAATGGATCAATATTCCGAGCATGATGAGATTCATGAATTATAGACCAAGCCTGGGTGCACCATGATTAGAGAATAATTGGATAAGAGTGGTTCACTCATTGGCTAACTCATCACTAATAATTATTAGGTGAGTTGATAAGTTAGTTTGTGGGACTACACCATCCACTAAAAATCAGTAATCATAAAGATTTTTTCATCTCTACAGAGGGAGTGTAGAAATCCAAGAAAATAGTGGGAGCTAATTTGTTTAAAAATCAAATTCCTAAACAAATTGATCAAGTCTTAATTATAAAATCTAACTAAAAACTTTGACTCTCTATAGAAAAAAAAAAAATATCTACGTCCAACCCACTAGCACGTTTCCTAGACACCAATAGACTGATCGGACCTAATTATAAGGATTGGCTCCAAAACTTCAAAATTATTTTTGATTTTGAGAAGTTGACTCATATATTGGATCGGGATCCCCTCATCTTACCAACTTGTCCATCCGCTGAATAGACAACATCTCTTGACAAATGGATGGATGAAGATAATAAGATCAGAAACTACATGTTGGGCTCGATGACTGATGAGCTTCAGCATCAACATGAAGATATCAAGACTGCTCACCAAATGTTGACTCACCTGCAAGAGTTTTTTGGTGAATAAAGTCGCACAGCCAAATATCAAGTCACTAAATGACTATTTAAGGCTAAAATGCATGATGGGCAATCAGTCTAAGATCATTGACTGATGATGATCAAGGACTTGGAAGAGCTTGAGAAGCTCAAAGTGAAGTTAGACCAGGATCTGCAGAATGATATAATTCTACAATCCTTGACTGATGCGTATGGGCAGTTCATCATGAACTACCATATGCATAAACTTCAGAATACTCTAGCCGAGCTTATGAATATGCTGGTTACTACTGAGCTTTCTATGAAAGGTTCTAAAGGCTCAATACTTGCTATGGAATGGACTTCTTCCAAAAGAAAGTTTTTTGGAAGAAGAAGAAGTCT
>QRFJ01000866.1:41465-59035 GCA_006176705.1 Cocos nucifera
GATTTGGACTCTTCCAAAGAGGAGAAGGAGGAGAGGAGGTTTTAGATTTGAGACACTCTTAGAAAACTCAATGAAGGGGGAAGGAAAGAGGTGAACATAGCAACCCTAGAAAAAGATCCTCTTCTTCTTCTCTTTGCTCTCACCTAGACACCTAGTTTGGTGTTTATAAAACCCCAACACCCAAGGACTCTCTCTTCCTAATTTTCACACACCCCAAAGCTCTCTCAATGGTTTGTAATCTCATAAAAAATTAATCCAAAATTCATCCAAAATATAAATAGAGAAAGAGGAGTCCTTATCTAGGTCTAAAACTAGATATGAAATGTCCAATTTAGGCAAGTCCATTAGCTATATGTGCCTTTGAAGCCAGATTGGCTGATACTTGTAATACACTTCGAAGGACAAAATTATAATTTTGACTATAAATAATAACATGATTTATTTTCTATCATAATGTGTATTTGAAAGTATCTGCGATACATCCCTTGAGTTAATAGCAATGATAGTTCATATTTTCAAGAGTTGAAAATTTAAGACTTGAATTTTTATTATTAACTCATAAAATGCTTTCAACCGTAGGATCATCATAAGGATGGTGATTGTTCCAGAAGGTTGGTGTATGATAACTTCTTTAGGATAGATGAGTCTTGAGTCTATGGTGTAGAGATATCAAAGCGAGAGTACAGGTACTCGTTAGAGAATGAGGGCACTGAGCTTGACCATCTCGAGCAGTCATGAGGAAGTCTACCTTCTCATCGATGACTAATTTGAAGCTACAGTGGTGTGTCTGGTTCTTTGGCCTGAGGTACATCGACAGTTCATCTTGAGGGTGTTGTAGTTTAAGTACACCATAACTCGATCTCCTGTCATATGAAATTCTGAGGTGTATGTTGACTATAGCATCTTCATTGTAGGAATTGGATTGCACCAATAAGGGATCTATCTACCTCAGTAGGAGAGGAGCAGCCTTATGATGATCATGAGAATCAAGTCTATAAGCCCGTGGCCATGGCAGAGTGAAATAATAGAAAGAGTTTCTATTAGAGTTCTCACATTGGACTTGAATCGGATGATTAATTCATATGACGGATATTAAGGTTTAACGAGATCATCTTAACCATAATCCGATTGGGGCTCAACATAAAGGAACTTAATCACATAGGAAGCTGAACCAAGAGGTTCGCTTCTAGTTCTAATCATTGCCACCATATGCTACTAGGTGTCACTGGTGGATTTTGGAAGATATTAGAATGATTTAGATGATCGATCATAGTAGTTGTCTGAATCAGAAAAATTTTGATCCATCGAAAGGTGTTTCGATGATGTTGATGATAGAGATCACGACATATCCCATTACCATACAGAACTGAACCTAACTAGGTCACACAAATAAAGATTTAGATCTGGATATCATCAATTGGATTAACCTAGTTTAATTGATTTGAATAAGATTCAATTATGTTCAATAAAATCATGCTAGCACATGATTGAGTCTAATGTTCTCCTTTAAAAATCATTAAAACTTATCTCGACTGAGCCAAACGTGTTTGGGCTCACCAAGAAACTTTTACTTGGTCTGACTGGAGCTTGTCTAGATTAGAAAAGGATTGCCTTAATTTATAAAATAAATTTGAGACAACATTTGCCATTTTCCATCACCTACTAAATCTTATCTTTGGACTTTGGTCAAATGTTGACCTTTGACACTTAGACATCTGCCCATGTATCATGCACCTATAGGAGAGAACCTTAGGCCTTGTCTCCCTGCTAAAAAGTAGATAGACAAGAGGCACACGCCTAGGGAGGCATGCACCCCATGAGGATAGAAGATGGAGTCCCATACAGATGGAACTCTAGTTGCTTCAGGGAATCAAACTAGGTGGTGCCAAGAAGACTTGTTTGACCCAGTCTTGGCACCACCTAAGGAGAGTTTTGAGGGACTCTAATCTGATTGGATCAGATGATGTCATCCCATCAATCAGATTTAGATCTGATTGCATAAAGGATCGTGATTGACCAAGATGATGTGGCACTGCATGGTGCAATAGGGTCTATATAAATCCTGTCTGCGTCTAGCATTAGAGCTTCTACTTTTAGCCTATGCCATAAAGCTTTTCTCCCTCCTTCTCCATGCCACCCTCTGGTCCTCTCTCTCCTCTCCATGCCCAAGAGGTTTTGGGCATGAGTTAGGTGCGATCCAAGCAAGTGAAAGGCGACAGGAAAGGAAGAAGGCAGCACTGCTGCAAGAGAAAATGGTTATTTCTTCAAAAGAGTTTTTGAAGACCTTCAAGATCAGATCTAGATATGATTTTTGAAAGATTGATTGAAAAGGAGAAGATCTCCAGATCCTTCCTGAGTGGATACCAGTAGAGGCCAGGCGCTTGTGTGGCTACATCCAGAACCTCAAGCAAACATCAGGATCATCGCAGGGTAATTGGATTACCCAAAATAAAGGTATAATTACATTAAATTTAATTTAATTTTTATTTTATTTTATTTTATTAGATCAATAAGATAAAATTTGAAGAGTCTTAGAGCTGATTAGAATCTTAGAAAAAAATTTTGAAATATTTCTCTTGATCCAATCAGATCTGAACGAACTTGACCTAAGAAACAAGATTTTTTCCTTCAACTAGTATCAGAGTCAGGTTCCAAAATTCATTAGATCTGATTTTAATTTATTTTTGATCTAATAATTAGATAATTTTAGATATCACATGAGATGTGATTAGATCTAAAATTAAAAAATTAAAAATTAAATAATCTAGATCTAAGATGTATGAGATGCATGACTTGACTAGGAATAGAATTATTCTATGTATAGTCTAACATGATCATAATTTTAATTTAATTAATTATAATTTTTAGATATATTTATTTACTATTTTTTAATATTATAAATATTATAAATAGATCTAAAAAATAAAAGATAAATTTATTTAATTTGTTCATATGAGATATGATAGATGCATGTTTAGACTAGTTGTAGAATAGTTTTACAAAATTATCTAGAATAAATTTAAATTTGATATGATCAAATTTAAATATTATTTTTTAAATATTTATGAGATAATTTAGATCTAAAAATATGCATGATATGATACATGAGATGTATGCAAAATATATTTTTAGTTAAATCAATTTTTATATATGTGATATATGATGTAGATCTAACTAGTTTTGTAGATTTATCACGTTTTTGATTAAGGCATTTCTCTTGATCGTTCGATCATAAGAACAAAGTAGGGTTTAAAAACCCTCTCCTTCCATTCGATGGAATGTTCTTATGATGTGTAGGGGTGCTACGCATTAGTCCTTAATTAAAAATTTAAAACTTATTTTCTATAAAACCTAGATCCTGAAATCCTAGGATTTTATATACATGTTTTGTTTATGAATCCTAAACTTAATTAAGAATTAACATTATGAAACATATTAGGTCTAAAATTGAGAATTTTCAGATTGAAGACATATTCATAAAATTGGGTTTGGACTTAGGTAGCTGAATTAGGTCTAGTGGTTGATCAAACTGAATCAAGAATTGGTTAGATGGGATCAAGAGTGCTTAAATTGACTAGCCTAATAGGATTAAGTCTGGGTCAAGATCGAGTCACATGAGAGATCGATCAAGTTAAGACCTAATTAAGCTCAGTGGTTAGAGTCTGGATTGTAGGCTAACCTGATTGGTTCTAGCTCAATAATTTATTATCTAAGGTAAGTTTGGCAGATACGATCGATTGATTTTTAATTAGGAGCTACTCGACTCGAATGCATTCTTATCGAGTTAATGGCATATCCCTTCCATCGGTCTCACTTATCTAGCCATATTTATTGGCTCAGTCCTAATCTAAGGTGGCTAACAATTCGAGCTAACCCATGCCACTAGGTTAGTCATAATGGTTATGGCTATGTCAAGTCAAGTTTAAAGAGACCTAAATCAAATCTTCCTAAGAAAAGATTAAGTCTAAGGTCTTCCACTATTGTAGATGTGCGGGCCTTTCTTGAGGTTGATTGTTCTCGGGTGGTCACAGTGGTTCAGTTGCACTACAAAGATGCAACCATCTCTATTAGGCATTGGATGCTATGGACTGGAGGATGGATTAGGCTCAATATTTTGGATACAGTGAGAGACCCAATTAGAAATTCAATCTATGCAAATGATGGATCTGACTTAACTAAGAAATGGATCAATATTCCGAGCATGATGAGATTCATGAATTATAGACCAAGCCTGGGTGCACCATGATTAGAGAATAATTGGATAAGAGTGGTTCACTCATTGGCTAACTCATCACTAATAATTATTAGGTGAGTTGATAAGTTAGTTTGTGGGACTACACCATCCACTAAAAATCAGTAATCATAAAGATTTTTTCATCTCTACAGAGGGAGTGTAGAAATCCAAAGAAAATAGTGGGAGCTAATTTGTTTAAAAATCAAATTCCTAAACAAATTGATCAAGTCTTAATTATAAAATCTAACTAAAAACTTTGACTCTCTATAGAAAAAAAAAAAAATATCTACGTCCAACCCACTAGCACGTTTCCTAGACACCAATAGACTGATCGGACCTAATTATAAGGATTGGCTCCAAAACTTCAAAATTATTTTTGATTTTGAGAAGTTGACTCATATATTGGATCGGGATCCCCTCATCTTACCAACTTGTCCATCCGCTGAATAGACAACATCTCTTGACAAATGGATGGATGAAGATAATAAGATCAGAAACTACATGTTGGGCTCGATGACTGATGAGCTTCAGCATCAACATGAAGATATCAAGACTGCTCACCAAATGTTGACTCACCTGCAAGAGTTTTTTGGTGAATAAAGTCGCACAGCCAAATATCAAGTCACTAAATGACTATTTAAGGCTAAAATGCATGATGGGCAATCAGTCTAAGATCATTGACTGATGATGATCAAGGACTTGGAAGAGCTTGAGAAGCTCAAAGTGAAGTTAGACCAGGATCTGCAGAATGATATAATTCTACAATCCTTGACTGATGCGTATGGGCAAATCATCATGAACAACCATATGCATAAACTTCAGAATACTCTAGCCGAGCTTATGAATATGCTGGTTACTACTGAGCTTTCTATGAAAGGTTCTAAAGGCTCAATACTTGCTATGGAATGGACTTCTTCCAAAAGAAAGTTTTTTGGAAAGAAGAAGAAGTCTATGAAAAAGTAGAAGATGGAAGGTAGAAAGAAAAAGAAGGCAGAGCAGAAGAAGAAGGCCGCTAACAAAGAAAAGTATTTTTATTATAATACTGACAGCCACTGGAAGCAAAACTGCCATACATACCCGACCATCCTGAAGAATAAGGAGATAGGTCCTTTTGGAAATATGCTCGTTATTAAATCTAACCTTACGATTTCTTCTACATCTAGTTGTATGCTTGACTCTGGTTCTAGTGCTCATTTGTGCACTTTCATATAGGATCTTGAGGATAGCAGGAGGCTGAGGGATGGTGAGATGATCTTATGCATCAAAAATGGACTAAGGGTTGATGCTGTGGCCGTGGGAACCTATCCTCTTTGACTACCATCTGACTTAGATTTAGTACATAGGGATTGTTATTATGTGCCTGCTGCAAGCAGGAATTTGATTTCTATTTCATGTTTAGCACAAAAAGGCAATGTAATTAATTTTCTTAAGGACCATTGTAATATTCTATATGAAAGAAATAAAATTATAAATGATTTCCTCATTAATGGTCTCTACCAGTTATATACTGATGTATCTGTCTTTAATATCGAGCAAAATATGAATGCCATAAGATCAAAATGACCTAGGGATAGTTCAAACAATAGGTATCTATGGCACCTAAGGCCAGGTCATATAGTAGAAGATAGGGTAAACAAATTTGAGAAAATTGGACTATTGAGTCCATTGACTTTCGAGTCATATCCAATTTGTGAATCATGTCTTCATGGCAAAATGACTAAGCTCTCTTTTGTAGGACATGGGGAAAGGGCCATGGATCTACTTTTCCTAGTACATACTAATGTGTGTGGCCCATTTGATGTACCGGCTAGAGGCAACTTTGACAACTTCATAACCTTTATCGATGATTTATCTTGGTACGAGTACGTATATCTTATGAGACACAAGTCTGAAGCCTTTGAAAAGTTTAAGGAATTCAGACATTAAGTTGAAAAGTAAACTGAAAAACCCATTAAGATTCTTCGATCAGATCGAGGAGGCGAATACCTTAGTCGGGAATTTCTGATCTATCTCAAACAAAATGGCATAGTCTCTCAATGGACTCTACCTGAAACATCTCAACTTAATGGAGTTTCAGAATGGAGGAACTAGACCCTATTAGATATGGTCTGATCCATGATGAGCTTCATAAACCTTTCTGATTTTCTTTGGAGACATAGTCTGTTAACTACCATATATTTACTGAATAGGATTTCCTCTAAAACTATTTTTATCATACCGTATGAGATACGGCATGGTAAAAAACTAAGTCTGAGTCATCTCAGAATTTGGGATTGTCCGGCTCATGTCAAAAGACAACAAGCGGACAAGCTAGACTATAGATCCTTTAGAGCTTGATTTATAGGATATCCTAAAGAGTCATTAGGATATTATTTCTACATTCTAGAAGACCACAATGTAATTGTGAGTCGGCATGCCATTCTTCTTGAAAAATAGTTTATTCAGGATGGCAGCATTGGAAAGTAGATCAAGCTCGAGGAGACAGTCTCACAACAGCAATGAGCTAAGGATCCTAAAGAATCAAATCAGGTTGAGCCAATACAATCACTACCTCCTCCACCTCATAGATCGAAAAGAATTTTTCATCCTCCTAAGAGGTACTTAGGGACTATTTCAGAGGAAGTAGAAAAAATATTCCTCATAGATAATGGGGTTCATGGTGATAATCCCAAAACATATGACGTGGTGATATCGAATATCGACTCTGAGAATTGGTTAAACGTAATAAAGTAAAAAATTGACTCGATGCACTCAAACCAAGTCTGGACCTTGGTAGATCCACCTGAAGGTATTGTACCTATTGGGTGTAAATAGATCTACAAGAGAAAGATTGGTGCAGATGAGAATGTAGAGACATTCAAAGCTAGATTAGTGGCAAAAGGGTATAGTCAGCGTGAAGGCATTGACATCAGGATACCTTTTCGCCAGTAGCTATGCTAAAATCCATCCATACATTGCTTGCTGTTGCAGCCTATTTTGATTATAAAATATGGCAAATGAACATAAAAATGGCATTCTTAAATAGATACCTTGAGGGAGATATCTATATGGAACAACCGCTAGGTTTCATATCCAGTGATGCTGATCACAAAGTATGCAAGCTGTAAAGATCCATATATGGACTTAAGCAAGCATCTCGAAGCTAGAATACTCATTTTAATGATGTGATCAAATTATTTGATTTCACCAAGAACGAGGAGGAACCATGTGTTTTCAAAAGAATCAGTGGAAGTACTATTGTCTTCCTCGTACTGTCTGTAGATGATATCCTCCTTATTGAAAATGATATTTTCATGTTGACTATAGTTAAAATATGATTATCTAAAGAATTCTCCATGAAAGATCTAGGAGAAGCATCCTTCATTCTAAGAATTAAGGTCTATAGAGATAGACCGAATAGAATGCTAGGTCTTTTACAGAAGATGTACATAGAGGAAGTGTTAAAGAGGTTTAGGATGGAAAATTCCAAGAGGAGATTGGCACCCTTCAGATATGGCATTCATCTCTTTAATAAAATGTGTCCCAACACATCTGAGGAAATTGAACGCATGAGCAAGATTTCTTATGCTTTAGCAATAGGGAGCCTCATGCATGTCACATTATGTACATGACCTGATATAGCCCATGCTGTGAGTGTCACGAGTAGACATCAGTCGAATCTTGGTGAAGACCACTAAACTTCTATGAAATATATCCTTAAGTACTTAAGAAGAACTAAGGATATGTTGTTGAATTTTGGTAATGGAGAACTTCAAGTCCAAGGGTATACACAATCAGATTTTATGTTCGATATAGATGATCGAAAGTCGACATTTGAAAGTCTATTTGTGTGTAATGATGGTGCTATCAATTGAAAGAGTTTTAAGCAGATAGTAATAGCAGATTCCACCATGGAAGCAGAGTACATCGTTGTGTCAAAAGCTACGAAGGAGGCATTTTAGTATAAGAAGTTTGTTGTAGAGATCGGAGTGATGTCATTGATGCCATTCCTCTGTACTGCGACAATAATGGCGCCATAGCCCTAGCTAAGGAGCTGAGGTCTCACCAAATATCCTAGCACACCGAGCAGTGATGCAACCTCATTCGCAATTACCTCGAGAAAGGTTACGTCGAGATCAAGAGAGTCGACTCTACAGATAATACAGCAGACCCACTCACAAAGTCATTAGGCCAGCAGAAGATCGAAGCCCACCTTGAGAAGATGGGACTTAGATTTGTAGCCAATTGGCTTTAGGTCAAGTGGGAGTTTGTTAGATATATGTGCCCTTGAAGCTAGATTGGCTGACACTTATAATACACTTCTAAGGATAAAATTTTAATTTTGACTATAAATAATAAAATAATTTATTTTCTATCATAATGTATATTTGAAAGTGTCTATAATACATCCCTAGAGTTAATAGCAATGATAGTTCATATTTTCAAGAGTTGAAAATTTAAGATATGAATTTTCATTATTAACTCATAAAATGCTTCCGACCGTAGGATTATCATGAGGATGGTGATCGATCTAGAAGGTTGGTGTACAATCACTTCGTTAGGATAGATGAGTCTTGAGTCTATAGTGTAGAGACACCGGAGCAAGAGTATAGGTACTCGTTAGAGAATGAGGGTACTAAGCATGACCACCTCGAGCAGTCATGAGGAAGTCTACCTTCTTATCGATGATTGGCTCGAAGCTGTAGTGGTGTATCTGGTTCTTTGACCTGAGGTACATCGACAGTTCACCTTGAAGGTGTTGTAGTTTGATTACACCATAACTCGATCTCCTAGCCATATGGAACCCTAAGGTATATGTTGACTATAGCATGTTCATTGTAGGAATTGGATTGCACTAATAAGGGATCTATCTACCTCGGTAGAAGAGGAGCAGTCCTATGATGATCATGAGAATCAAGTCCATAAGTCCATGGCCATGGTAGAGTGAAATACTAGAAAGAGTTTCTATTAGGATTTACACATTGGACTTGAATCGAATGATTAATTTATATGACGGATATTAAGATTTGACGAGATCACCTTAACACTAATTCGATCAGAGCTCAAGATAGAGAAACTTAATTGTTAGATATATGTTCCCTAGAAGCAAGAATTGGCTAACACTTGTAATACACATCTAAGGGCAAAATTATAATTTTGACTATAAATGACAAAATGGATTATTTTCTATCACAGTGTGCATTTGAAAGTGTCTGTTATACATCCCTTGATTTAATGGTAATGATAGTTCATATTTTCAAGAGTTGAAAATTTAAGACATGAATTTTTATTATTAACTCATAAAATGCTTCCAATCGTAAGATCATCATGAGCATGGTGATTGATCCAAAAGGTTGATGCACGATCGCTTCTTTAGAGTAGATGAGTCTTGAGCCTACGGTGTAGAGACACTAGAGCGAGAGTATAGATATTCATTAGAGAATGAGGGCACTGAGCCTGACCACCTCGAGCAGTTATTAGGAAGTCTACCTTCTCGTCAATGACTGGCTCAAAGCTACAATGGCGTGTCTGGTTCTTTGACCTGAGGTGCATCGGCAGTTCATCTTGAGGGTGTTATAGTTTGACGATACCATAACTCGATCTCCTAGCCATTCAAAATTCTGAGGTGTATGTTTTAGATAAATATGCCCTAGAAGTCAGAATTGGTTGACACTTGTAATACACTTCTAGGGGCAAAATTGTAATTTTGACTAAAATCAATAAAATAGGTTATTTTCTATCACATATGTGTATTTAAAGTGTCTGTGATACATCCTTTGAGTTAATGGTAATGATAATTCATATTTTCAAGAGTTGAAAATTTAAGACATGAATAATCATTATTAACTCATAAAATGCTCCCGACCATAGGATCATCACAAGGATGGTGATTGATCTGGAAGGTTGGTGTACAATCGCTTCTCTTTAGTAGATGAGTCTTGAGTCTATTATGTAGAAACACCGAAGCGAGAGTATAGGTACTCGTTAGAGAACGAGGGCACTGAGCGTGACCACCTCGAGTAGTCATTAGGGAAGTCTACCTTCTCGTCAATGACTGACTCGATGCTGCAGTAGTGTGTCTGGTTCTTTGACCTGAGGATGCATCGGCAGTTCACCTTGAGGGTGTTATAGTTTGACTACACCATTAACTCGATCTCCTAGCCATATGGAATCCTGAGGTGTATGTTGGCTATAGCATGTTCATTGTAGGAACTGGATTGCATCAAGATGGAATCTATCTACCTCGGTGGTAGAGGAGCAGCCCTATGATGATCATGAGAATCAAGTCCAGAAGCCCATGGCCATGGCAGAGTGAAATAATAGAAAGAGTTTCTATTTAGATTTTCACATTCGGACTTGAATCGAATGATTACATCATATGACAGAGACTAGGGTTTGACGAGTTCACCTTAACCCTAATCTGATCGGGGCTCAAGATAGAAGAACTTAATCACACAGGTAGCTGCACCAAGAGGTTCGCATTCAGCTCTGATGGGTTGCCACCATATACTGCTAGGTGTCACTGGTGGATTTTGGGAGCAATTAGAATGATTTAGATGATCGATCATTCTAGCTGTTCGAATCAGAAGAGTTCTGATCCATCGAAAGGAGTTTCGATGATGTCGATGATAGAGATCATGACATATCCCATTACCATACAGAACTGAACCTAACTGGGTCACACAAATAAGGGTTTGAATCTGGTGATCATCAATTGAACTGATCTAGTTCAATTGATCTGAATGAGATTCAATTAGGTTCAAGAAAATCATGCTAGCACTCGATTGAACCTAACGTTCTTCTTTTACTATCATAAATAGTTGTCCTGACTGAGCCAAAGGAGTTTGTGCTCGATCAAGAGGCCTTCACTTGGTCTGACTGGAGCCTGTCCAGGTTAGAAAAGGGTTGTCTTATTTTGTAAGACAATACCTACCATTTTTGGTCACCTGCCATTTCTCGTCCTTTGACTTTGGTCAAAAGTTGACCTTTGACTGGTCAAATGTTGACCATTGACACTTTGACTTTTGTCCATGTGTCATGCACCTATTGGAGAGCTGGTGGGGGCTTGTCCCTCTGCCAAAACCTAGCAAGGAGGAGGGCGCACGCCACCCTTGGCGTGTGCCCAAGCTAGAGATGCCCAGGAGTCCCTATTGGATAGAGACTCCATCTCCTTTTTGGATTCTGATTAGACTTCTCCTAAGAACCAAGTTTGACTGATCCTAGGTGCCATCTAAGGAGGAATCCAAGGGACTCTATTTCCACCAATCAGATTTAGATCTGATTTCACAAAGGATTATGATTGGTTGGGAAGAAGAGGAGTTGGATCACGCATAGTCTATAAATAAGACCCTGCGCCCAACCCAAAGAGCATTGAAAAAGAATTAAAAATTCTCATGCCCCAAGGCTGATTCTCTCCTCCTCCTCCACACCAATCCCATCTTCTCCCTCTCCTTTCCATGCCCAAAGTGGTTTGGGAATTTGGTTGGTGCAATCCAGACGAGAGAAAGGCGACAGAAGGCTAGAAGGCTACGATGCTGCCAAGGACAACTGCTGATCTTTGAAAGGTATTTTGAAGATCCTCCAAATCAGATTCAGATCTAATTTCTGGAGACATGATAGAGAAGAAGAGGATCTCTAGATCCTACTTGAGTGGATATCGATAGAGGCTAGGCACTTGCATGGCTAGATCTAGAACCTTTCGCTGCTTATAGGATCACCAACGGGTAATAGGATTATCCTACATCAAGGTAAATTAATTTGATTTAATTTATTTAGATTTTATTTTAATTATTCAAATAATAGGAATTAGATCTAAAATATTTCAGATCTGATTATGGATCAAAGAGAAAAATTTTTGAAATATATCTCTTGATCCGATCAGATCTGAACGAACCTGGTCCGGGAAATCAGGATTTTCCTTCAACTGGTATCAGAGCCAAGGTTCTAAAGTGTTTAGATCTAATTTTAAATTTATTTTAATTAAAAAATAAGTAATTTTAGATGTCACATGAGATGTGATCAGATCTGAAATCAGAAAAAATTAAAATTAAATGATTTGGATCTAAGATTAGAAAATATGCATGACTAGTTCTAAAATAGAATAGTTCTATAGAATAGTCTTGCATGTTTTTAATTTAATTTGATTAAATCATATTTTAGATCTATTTATTTACTATTTTTTGATATTATAATTATTATAATAACATCTAAAAAATAGTAAATAAAAATTATTTAATTTTAAACATCATATGAGATATGATTGATGCATGTCTAGACTAGTTGTAGAATAGTTCTACATAAGTTGTCTAGATTAGAAGTTTATTTTGATTAAGATCAATTTAAATCTAATTTTTTAGATTATTATGAGATAATTTAGATCTAAAAACATGCATGATTCGATACATGAGATGTATGCAAAATATGCCATGATTAGATCTAATTTGTATATGAGATATATGATATAGATCTAAAACTATTTTGTAGTATTGCATGTTCCTGATTAAGGCGTTCCTCTTGGCCGTCCGGTCATAAGAATGAAGAAGGGTTTAAAGGCCCTCTCCTTCCCATTCCGATGGGGTGTTCTTATGATGTGTAGGGGTGCTGCGCGTTCGTCCTTAATCAGAAATCCAAAACTTACTTTCTGCAAAACCCTAGATCCTGAAACCCTAGGATTTATTATGCATATTTTGTTTATGAACCCTACTTAATTAAAGAATTAAGATTATGGAATATTAATTAGGTCTAAAATTGAGAATTTTAGATCTAAGACATATTCATAATACTGGGTTCGGGCTTGGGTAGCTCAATTAGGTCTAAGCGGTTGATCAAACCGAATCAAGAGTTGGTTAGATGGGATCAACAATGCTTAAATTGACCAGCCTAATAGGATTAAGTCTGGGTCAAGATCGAGTCACGATCAAGCAAGACCTAATTAGGCTCAGAGGTTAGAGTCTGGATTGTAGGCTAACCCAATTGGTTCTGGACTCAATAATTTGGTGTCTAAGGTAAGTTTGGCACATACGACCGACTGGTTTTTAATTGGAAGCTACTCGACCTGAATGCATTCTTGTATGAGTTAATGGCATATTCCCTTCCACCGGTCTCACTTACCTGGCCATATCTGTTGACACAGTTCTGATCTGAGGTGGTCAATAATCCGAGCTAACCCATGCCACTAGGTTAGTCATAATTGTTATGACTATGACAAGTCTAGTTTAATGAGACCTGAATCAATTCTCCCTAAGAAAAGATTAAGTCTGAGGTCTTCCACCATTGTAGATGTGCGGGCCCTTTTCGGGGTTGATTGTTCTCGGCTGGATACAGTGGCTCAGTTGCACCGGGAAAGATGCAACCATGTCTATTAGGCATTGGATGCTATGGGCTGGAGGATGAGTTGGGCTCAATATTTTGGATACGGTGAGAGACTCAATTAGGAATCCAGTCTGTGCAAATGGTGGGTCTGACTTAACTAAGGAGTGGATCAATATTTTGGATACGGTGAGATTCATGAATTAGAGACCAAGTTTGGGTGCACCATGATTAGAGAATCATTGAACAAGAGTTGTTCACTCATTGGCTAACCCATCACCAATAACTGTTAGGTGAGGTGATGAGTCAGTTGGTGAGACCGCACCACCCACTAGAAATCATTAATCATGGAGATTTTTGCATCTCTACAGAGGGAGTGTAGGGATCCGAGAAAATAGTGGAAGCTAATTTATTTAAAAATAAAATTCTCTAAATAAATTGGTCAAGTCATAATTACAGTATCTAACTAGAATCTTTGACTCTCTACAGGAAAAATGTCTGCGTCCAACCCATTAGCACGTATCCTGGACACACATAGACTGACCTGGAACCCAATTATAAAGATTGGCTCAGAAACTATAAAATCATTTTGGGTTTCGAGAAGTTAACCCATGTATTGGACCAGGACCCTCCCACCTTACCAGCCCGTCCATCCATTGAACAGAGAGCATCTCTGAAAAAATGGATAGACGAAGATAATAAGGCCAGATATTACATGTTGGGCTCGATGTCTGATGAGCTCCAGCGCCAACATGAAGATATCGGGACTGCTCGCCAAATGTTGGCTCACCTGCAGGAGATGTTTGGTGAACAGAGTCGCGCAGCCAAGTATCAAGTCACGAAATGACTTTTTAAGGCTAAGATGCATGATGGGCAGTCAGTCCAAGATCACTGTCTGATGATGATCAAGGACATGGAAGAGCTTGAGAAGCTCGGTGTGAAGTTAGACTTGGATCTGCAGAATGATATTATTCTGCAATCCTTGACTGATGCATATGGGCAATTCATCATGAATTACCACATGCATAAACTTCAAAATTCCTTGGCCGAATTAATGAATATGCTGGTCACCGCTGAGCTTTCTATGAAAGGTTCTAAAGGCTCAGTTCTTGCTATGGAATGGACTTCTTCCAAAAGAAAGTCTTATGGAAAGAAAAAGAAGTCTGTGAAAAAGCAAGAAGGTGGAAGGAGCAAAGAAGAAGAAGGCAGAGCCGAAGATGAAAGCCGCTGTCAAAGAAAAGTATTTTCCATTGCAACAGCGACGGCCACTGGAAGCGGAACTGCCCTACTTACCTGGCCACCCTGAAGAACAAGAAGGAAGGTCCTTCTGGAGGTATGCTCGTTATTGAGTCTAACCTTACGGTTTCTTCTGCATCCAGTTGGGTGCTTGACTCTGGTTCTAGTGCTCATCTGTGCACTTCCATGCAGGGTCTTGAGGATAGCAGGAGGCTGAGGGATGGAGACATGATCCTACGCATCGGTAATGGAGCAAGAGTTGCTGCAGTGGTGGTGGGAACATACCCTCTTCGATTACCATCTGGTTTAGACTTAGTTTTGAAAGACTGTTATTATGTGCCTGCAGCTAGCAGGAATTTGATTTCTGTTTCATGCTTAGCACTAGAAGGCTATGTGATTACCTTCTTTAAGGACCATTATAACATTCTTTATGAAAGAAATAAAATTGCAAATGGTTTTCCTTATTAACGGTCTTTATCAGCTACATATTGATGTACCTGTTCTAACTATCGAGCAAAACGTGAATGCCAAATGACCTAGGGATAGTCCAAATGACAGATATCTATGGCACCTGAGATTAGGTCATATAGCAGAAGATAGGATCAACAAATTGGAGAAAAATGGGCTATTGAGTCCATTGACTTTCGAGTCATATCCAACTTGTGAATCTTGTCTTCAAGGCAAAATGACTAAACTCCCTTTTGTTGGACATGGGGAAAGGGCCACAGATCTCCTTGCCCTAGTACATACTGATGTGTGCGGCCCATTTGATGTGCCGGCTAGAGGCAATTTTGTCTACTTCATTACCTTTACCGATGATCTATCTAGGTATGGGTATGTGTATCTTATGAGACACAAGTCTGAAGCTTTTGAAAAGTTCAAAGAATTCAGACATGAAGTAGAAAAATAAACTGAAAAACCCATTAAGGTTCTTCGATCAGATCGAGGAGGTGAATACCTTAGCCGAAAATTCCTAGACTATCTCAAGAAAAATGGCATAGTCTCTCAATGGACTCCACCAGGAACACCTCAACTCAACGGAGTTTCAGAATGGAGAAATCGGACTCTATTGGATATGGTTCGATCCATGATGAGCTTCACAGACCTTCCCTAATTTTCTTTGGGGATACTCATTGTTAACTTCAATTTATCTACTGAATAGGGTTCCCTCTAAAACCGTTCCTACCACACCGTATGAGATATGGCACGGTAAGAAACCAAGTCTGAGTCATCTCAGAATTTGGGGTTGTCCGGCTCATGTCAAAAGACAACAAGCGGACAAGTTAGAGTTTAGGTCCTTCAGAGCTCGATTCATAGGATATCCTAAAGAGTCATTAGGATACTATTTCTACATTCCAGAAGACCACAATGTGATTGTGAGTCGACATGCCATCTTTCTTGAAAAATAGTTTATTCAAGATAGCGGCATTGGAAAGCAGATTAAGCTTGATGAGAAAGTCTCACAAGTACAATGAGCTAAGGACCAATTGGAACCAAATCAGGTTGAGCCAATAAGAACACTACCTCCTCCACCTCGTAGATCGGAAAAGAGTTTTCCATCCTCCTGAAAGATACTTAGGTATTATTTCAGAGGAAGTAGAGAAAATGTTCCTCATAGGTAATGGTGCTCATGGTGATGATCCCAAAACCTACAACGAGGCGATATCAGATATCGACTCCGAGAAATGGCTAGAGGCAATGCAGTCAGAAATTGACTCGATGCACTCAAACCAAGTCTGGACCTTGGTAGATCCACCAGAAGGTATAGTACCTATTGGGTGTAAATGGATCTTCAAGAGAAAGATTGGTGCAGATGGAAATGTGGAGACATTCAAGGCTAGACTAGTGGCAAAAGGTTATAGTCAATGCGAAGGCATTGACTATCAGGATACCTTTTCCTCAGTGGCTATGCTAAAATCCATCCGCACATTGCTTGCCGTTGCAGCCTATTTCGATTATGAAATATGGCAAATGGATGTGAAAATGGCATTCTTAAATGGATATCTTGAGGAAGATATCTATATGGAACAGCCGCTAGGTTTCACATCCAGTGATACTGATCACAAGGTTTGCAAGCTGCAAAGGTCCATATATGGACTTAAGCAAGCATCTCGGAGCTGGAACACTCATTTCAATGATGTGATCAAAAAGTTTGGTTTCATCAAAAATGAAGAGGAAACCATGTGTCTTCAAAAAGGTCAGTGGGAGCGCTGTTGTCTTCCTCGTATTGTACGTGGATGACATCCTCCTTATTGGGAAATGATATTCCCATGTTGATGACAGTCAAAATATGGTTGTCCAAGGAATTCTCCATGAAAGACCTAGGTGAAGCATCCTTTATTCTAGGAATTAAGGTCTATAGGGATAGACCGAATAGGATGCTAGGACTTTCACAGAAGATGTACATAGAGGAAGTACTAAAGAGGTTTAGTATGGAAAACTCTAAGAGGGGATTAATATCCTTCAGACATGGTATTCATCTTTCCAAGAAGATGTGCCCTAGCACACCTGAGGAAATAGAATGCATGAGCAAGATCCCTTATGCTTCTGCAATAGGGAGCCTCATGTATGCCATGCTATGTACACGACCTGATATAGCCCATGCTGTGAGTGTCACAAGCAGATATCAGTCAAATCCAGGTGAAGAACACTGGACTTCTGTGAAATGTATCCTTAAGTACTTGAGAAGAACTAAGGATATGATGTTGGTCTTTGGTAACGGAGAACTCCAAGTCCAGGGATACACAGACTCGGATTTCATGTCCGATGTAGATGATCGAAAGTCGACATCTGGGAGTCTGTTTGTGTGCAA
>QRFJ01000866.1:60035-135329 GCA_006176705.1 Cocos nucifera
AAAATTATTTAATTTTAAACATCATATGAGATTGATTGATGCATGTAGACTAGTTGTAGATAGTTCTACCATTTGTCTATTAGAGTTTATTTTGATAAGATCAATTTAAATCTAATTTTTTAGATTATTATGAGATAATTTAGATTAAAAACTGCATGATTCGATACATGAGATGTATGCAAAATATGCCATGATTAGATCTAATTTGTATTTGAGATATATGATACAGATCTAAAACTGTTTTGTAGTATTGCATGTTCCTGATTAAGGTGTTCCTCTTGCCGTCTGGTCATAAGAATGAAGAAGGGTTTAAAGGCCTCTCCCCCCCGATGGGGGTTCTTATGACGTGTAGGGGTGTGCGCGTTCGCCTTAATCAGAAATCCAAAACTTACTTTCTGCAAAACCCTAGATCCTGAAACCCTAGATTTATTGTGCATATTTTATTTATGAACCCTACTTAATTAAAAATTAAGTTTATGAATATTAATTAGATCTAAAAATTAGAATTTTAGATCTAAGACATTCATAATACTGGATTCGGCTTGGGTAGCTCAATTAGGTCTAAGCGGTTGATCAAACCGAATCAAGAGTTGGTTAGATGGGATCAACTTGCTTAAATTGACAGCCTAATAGGATTAATCTGGTCAAGATCGAGTCACGATCAAGCAAGACCTAATTAGGCTCAGAGGTTAGAGTCTGGATTAGGCTAACCCAATTGGTTCTGACTCAAAATTTGGTGTCTAAGGTAAGTTTGGCACATACAACCGACTAGTTTTTAATTGGGAGCTACTCGCTGAATGCATTTTGTACGAGTTAATGGCATATCTCCTTCCACGGTCTCCTTATTCTGGCCATATCTGGTGACTCAGTTCTGATTTGAGGTGGTCAATAATTCGAGCTAACCCATGCCACTAGGTTAGTCAAAATTGTTATGACTATGCAAGTCTATTTAATGAGATCTGAATCAATTCTCCTAAGAAAGATTAAGTCTGAGGTCTCCACCATGTAGTGTGCGGACCCTTTCGGGGTTGATTGTTTCGTTGGATACAGTGCTCAGTTGCACCGGGAAGATACAACCATGTTTATTAGGCATTGGATGCTATGGGCTGGAGGATGAGTTGGGCTCAATATTTTGGATATGGTGAGAGACTCAATTAGGAATCCCAGTCTATGCAAAAGGTGGTCTGACTTAACTAAGGAGTGATCAATATTCCAGATACGGTGAGATTCTGAATTAGAGACAAGTTGGGTGCACCATGATTAAAGAATCATTGAACAAGAGTTGTTCACTCATTGGCTAACCCATCACCAATAACTGTTAGGTGAGGTGATGAGTCAGTTGGTGAGACCGCACCCCACTAGAAATCATTAATCATGGAGATTTTTGCATCTCTACAAGGGAGTGTAGGGATCCGAGAAAATAGTAGAAGCTAATTTGTTTAAAAATAAAATCTCTAAATAAATTGGTCAAGTCATAATTATAGTATCTAACTTGAATCTTTGACACTTTATAGGAAAATGTCTGCATCCAACCCATTGGCACGTATCCTGGACACACATAGACTGACTGAACCCAATTATAATGATTGGCTCAAAAATTATAAAATTATTTTGGGTTTCAAGAAGTTAACACATGTATTAGACCAGGACCCTCCCACCTTAGCAGCCCGTCCATCCATTGAATAGAGAGCATCTTTGGAAAAATGGATAGACGAAGATAATAAAGCCAGATATTACATGTTGAGCTCGATGTCTGATGAGCTCCAGCGCCAACATGAAGATATCGGGATTGCTCGCCAAATATTGACTCACCTGTAGGAGATGTTTGGTGAACAGAGTCACGCAGCCAAATATCAAGTCACGAAATGACTTTTTAAAGCTAAGATGCATGATGGAAAGTCAGTCCAAGATCACTGTTTGATGATGATCAAGGACTTAGAAGAGTTTGAGAAGCTCGGTGTGAAGTTAGACTTGGATCTGTAGAACAATGTTATTTTGTAATCCTTGACTGATGCATATGGGCAATTCATCATGAATTACCACATGCATAAACTTCAAAATTCCTTGGCCAAATTAATGAATATGCTGGTCACCACTGAGCTTTCTATGAAAGGTTCTAAAGGCTTAGTTCTTACTATGGAATGGACTTCTTCCAAAAGAAAGTCATCTGGAAAGAAAAAGAAGTCTGCGAAAAAGCAAAAGGTGGAAGGAGGAAAGAAGAAGAAGGCAGAGCCGAAGATGTAAGCCGCTGCCAAAGAAAAGTATTTCCATTGCAACAGCGACGGCCACTAAAAGCGAAACTGCCCTACTTACCTGGCCACCCTGAAGAACAAGAAGGAAGGTCCTTTTGGAGGTATGCTCATTATTGAGTCTAACCTTACGATTTCTTCTGCATCCAATTGGGTGCTTGACTCTGGTTCTAGTGCTCATCTGTGCACTTCCATATAGGGTCTTGAGGATAGCCGAAGGCTGAGGGATGGAGGCATGATCCTACGCATCGGTAATGGAGCAAGAGTCGCTACAATGATGGTGGAAATATACCCTCTTCGATTACCATCTGGTTTAGACTTATTTTTGAAAGACTGTTATTATGTGCCTACAGCTAGCAGAAATTTGATTTCTATTTCATACTTAGCACTAGAAGGCTATGTGATTACCCTCTTTAAGAACCATTATAACATTCTTTATGAAAGAAATAAAATTGCAAATGGTTTCCTTATTAACGGTCTTTATCAGCTACATATTGATGTATCTGTTCTAACTATCGAGCAAAACATGAATGCCAAACGATCTAGGGATAGTCCAAATGACAGATATCTATGGCACCTGAGATTAGGTCATATAGCAGAAGATAGGATCAACAAATTGAAGAAAAATGGGCTATTGAGTCCATTGACTTTCGAGTCATATCCAACTTGTGAATCTTGTCTTCAAGGCAAAATGACTAAACTTTCTTTTGTTGGATATGGGGAAAGGGCCACAGATCTCCTTGCCCTAGTACAAACTGATGTGTGCGGCCCATTTGATGTGCCGGCTAGAGGCAATTTTGTCTACTTCATTACCTTTATCGATGATCTATCTAGGTATGGGTATGTGTATCTTATGAGACACAAGTCTGAAGCTTTCAAAAAGTTCAAAGAATTCAGACATGAAGTAGAAAAATAAACTGAAAAACCCTTTAAGATTCTTTGATCAGATCGAGGAGGTGAATACCTTAGCCGAAAATTCCTAGACTATCTCAAGAAAAATGGCATAGTCTCTCAATGGACTCCACCATGAACACTTCAACTCAACAGGATTTTAGAACTGAGAAATCGGACTCTATTGGATATGGTTCGATCCATGATGAGCTTCACAGACCTCCTTGATTTTTTTTGGGGACATTCATTGTTAACTTCAATTTATCTACTGAATAGGGTTCCCTCTAAAACTGTTCCTACCATACCGTATGAGATATGGCATGGTAAGAAACCAAGTCTGAGTCATCTCAAAATTTGGGATTGTCTGGCTCATGTCAAAAGACAACAAGCGGACAAGTTAGAGTTTAGGTCCTTCAGAGCTCGATTCATAGGATATCCTAAAGAGTCATTAGGATACTATTTCTACATTCCAGAAGACCACAATGTGATTGTGTGTCGACATGCCATCTTTCTTGAAAAATAGTTTATTCAAGACAGCAACATTAGAAAGCAGATCAAGCTTGATGAGAAAGTCTCATAAGTACAACGAGCTAAGGACCAATTGGAACCTAATCAGATTGATCCAATAAGAACACTACCTCTTCCACCTCGTAGATCGAGAAAAGTTTTCCATCCTCCTGAAAGATACTTAGGTATTATTTCAGAGAAAGTAGAGAAAATATTCCTCATAGGTAATGGTGCTCATGGTGATGATCTCAAAACCTACAACGAGGCGATATCAGATATCAACTCTGAGAAATGGCAAGAGGCAACACAGTCAGAAATTGACTCGATGCACTCGAACCAAGTCTGGACCTTGATAGATCCATCAGAAGGTATAGTACCTATTGGGTGTAAATGGATCTTCAAGCGAAAGATTGGTGCAGATGGAAAATGTGAAGATATTCAAGGCTAGACTAGTGGCAAAAGGTTATAGTCAATGCGAAGGCATTGACTATCATGATACCTTTTCCTCAGTGGCTATGCTAAAATCCATCAACACATTGCTTGCCATTGCAGCCTATTTCGATTATGAAATATGAAAAATGGATGTGAAAACAGCATTCTTGAATGGATATCTTGAGGAAGATGTCTATATGGAACAGTCGCAAGATTTCACATCCAGTGATACTGATCACAAGGTTTGCAAGCTGCAAAGGTCCATATATGGTCTTAAGCAAGCATCTCGGAGCTAGAACACTCATTTCAATGATGTGATCAAAAAGTTTGATTTCATCAAAAATGAAGAGAAACCGTGTCTTCAAAAAGGTCAGTGGGAGCGCTGTTGTCTTCCTCATACTATACATGGATGACATCCTCCTTATTGGAAATGATATTCCCATATTGATGACAGTTAAAATATGGTTGTCCAAGGAATTCTCCATGAAAGACCTAGGTGAAGCATCCTTTATTCTAGAAATTAAGGTCTACAGAGATAGACCAAATAGGATGCTAGGACTTTCACAGAAGATGTACATAGAGGAAGTACTAAAGAGGGTTTAGTATGAAAAACTCTAAGAGGGGATTAATATCCTTTAGATATGGTATTCATCTTTCTAAGAAGATGTGCCCTAGCACACTTAAGGAAATAGAATGCATGAGCAAGATCCCTTATGCTTCTATAATTGGGAGCCTCATGTATGCCGTGCTATATACATGACTTGATATAGCCCATGCTGTGAGTGTCATAAGCAGATATCAGTCAAATCTAGGTGAAGAACACTGGACTTCTGTGAAATGTATTCTTAAGTACTTGAGAAGAACTAAGGATATGATGTTGATCTTTGGTAACGGAGAACTCCAAGTCCAAGGATACACAGACTCAGATTTCATGTCCGATGTAGATGATCGAAGGTCAACATCTGAGAGTTTGTTTGTGTGCAATGGTGGTGCTGTCAGCTAGAAGAGTTTCAAGCAAACTGTGATAGCAGATTACACCATGGAAGCAGAATATATCGCTGCATTAGAGGCTGCGAAGGAAGCATTCTAGTACAAGAAGTTTGCTATAGAAATCAAAGTAATGCCATCAGATGCCATTCCTCTATACAGCAACAACAATGGTGCCATAGCCCTTGCAAAGGAGCCAAGGTCGCACCAGAAATCCAAGCATATTGAGTGGTGATACCACCTCATCCACGATTACCTCGAGAAGGGTTACGTCGAGGTTAAGAGAGTCGACTCTGCAGATAATGTGGCAGACTCGTTTACAAAGTCGTTGGACCAACAGAAGATCGAAGCCCATCTTGAGAAGATGGGACTTAGACCTATAGCCAATTGGCTTTAGGATAAGTGAGAGATTGTTAGATATATGTGCCCTAGAAGCCAGAATTGGTTGACACTTGTAATACACTTCTAGGGGCAAAATTATAATTTTGACTAAAATCAATAAAATGGGTTATTTTCTATCACATATGTGTATTTAGGTGTCTATGATACATCCTTTGAGTTAATGGTAATGATAATTCATATTTTCAAGAGTTGAAAATTTAAGACATGAATAATCATTATTAACTCATAAAATCCGACCATAGGATCATCATAAGGATGGTGATTGATCCGGAAGGTTGGTGTACAATCGCTTTCTTTTAGTAGATGAGTCTTGAGTCTATGGTGTGGAGACACCAGAGCGAGAGTATAGGTACTCGTTAGAGAACGAGGGCACTGAGCGTGACCACCTCGAGTAGTCATTAGGAAGTCTACCTTCTCATCAATGACTGATTCGATGCTATAGTAGTGTGTCTGGTTCTTTGACCTGACGTGCATCGATAGTTCACCTTGAGAGTGTTATAGTTTGACTACACCATAACTCGATATCCTAGCCATACGGAATCCTGAGGTGTATGTTGGCTATAGCATGTTCATTGTAGGAACTGGATTGCATCAAGATGGAATCTATCTATCTCGGTGGTAGAGGAGCAGCCCTATGATGATCATGAGAATCAAGTCCAAAAGCCCATGGCCATGGTAGAGTGAAATAATAGAAAGAGTTTCTATTTGGCTTTTCACATCGAACTTGAATCGAATGATTACATCATATGATAGAGACTAGGGTTTGACGAGTTCACCTAAAACCCTAATCTGATCGGGGCTCACGATTGAAGAACTTAATGACACAGATATCTGCACCAAGAGGTTCGCATTCAGCTCTGATGAGTTGCCACCATATACTGCTATGTGTCACTGGTGGATTTTGAGAGCAATTAGAATGATTTAGATGATCGATCATTCTAACTGTTCAAATCAGAAGAGTTTTGATCCATCGAAAAGACTTTCGATGATGTCGATGATAGAGATCATGACATATCCCATTACCATACAGAACTGAACCTAACTAGATCACACAAGCAAGGGTTTGAATCTAGTGATCATCAATTGAACTAATCTAGTTCAATTGATCTAAATGAGATTTAATTAGGATCAAGAAAATCATGCTAGCACTCGATTGAACCTAACGTTCTTCTTTTACTATCATAAATAGTTGTCCTGACTAAGCCAAAGGAGTTTGTGCTCGATCAGAGGTCTTCACTTGGTCTGACTGGAGCCTGTCCAGGTTAGAAAAAGGTTGTCTTATTTTGTAAGATAATACCTGCCATTTTTGGTCATCTGTCATTTCTCGTCCTTTGACTTTAGTCAAAAGTTGACCTTTGACTGGTCAAATATTGACCATTGACACTTTGACTTTTGTCCATGTGTCATGCACCTATTGGAGAGCTGGTGGGGGCTTGTCCCCCTGTCAGAACCTGGCAAGGAGGAGGGCGCACGCCACCCTTGGCATGTGCCCAAGCTAGAGGCACCCAGGAGTCCCTGTTGGATAGGGACTCCATCTCCTTTTTTGATTCTAATTAGACTTCTCCTAGGAACCAAGTTTGACTGATCTTAGGTGCCATCTAAGAAAGAATCCAAGGGACTCTATTCCCACTAATCAGATTTAGATTTAATTTCACAAAGGGTTGTGATTGGTTGGGAAGAAGAGGAGTTGGATCACGCATAGTCTATAAATAAGACCCTGCGCCCAACCCAAAGAGCATTGAAAAAGAAATGAAAATTCCCATGCCCCAAGGCTGGTTCTCTCCTCCTCCTCCATGCCAAGCCCATCTTCTCCCTCTCCTCCCCATGCCCAAAGTGGTTTGGGATCTTGGTTGGTGCAATCTAGATGAGAGAAAGGCGACCGAAAGCTAGAAGGCTACGCTGCTGCAAAGGACAACTACTGATCTTCGAAAGATGTCTTGAAGATCCTCCAAATCAGATTCAAATCTAATTTTTAGAGATGTGATAGAGAAGAAGAGGATCTTCAGATCCTATCTGAGTGGATACCGATAGAGGCCAGGCACTTGCATGGCTAGATCCAGAACCTTCCACTACTTATAGAATCATCAACGGGTAATAGGATTACCCTACATCAAGGTAAATTAAATTTGATTTAATTTATCTATATTTTATTTTAATTATTAGAATAAAAAGAATCAAATTAGAAATATTCTAGATCTGATTATGGATCAAAGAGAAAAATTTTAAAAATATATCTTTTGATCTGATCAGATCTGAACGAACCTGATCTGAAAAATCAGGATTTTCCTTCAGTATGTTGGTTATAGCATATTCATTATAGGAATTGGATTGCATCAATAGGAGATCTATCTATCTCGGTAGATGAGGAGCAGCCCTATGATGATCATGAGAATAAAGTTAATAAGCCCAAGGCCATGGCAGAGTGAAATAATAGAAAGTGTTTCTATTAGGATTTTCACATTGGACTAGAATCAAATGGTTAATTCATATGATGAAAATTAGGGTTTGACGAGATCACCTTAACACTAATCCGATCAGGGCTCAAGATAGAGGAACTTAATCGCATAGATAACCACACTGAAAGGTTCATTTTCAGTTTTGATGGGTTAACACCATATGCTGCTAGGTGTCACTAGTAGATTTTGGGAGCAATTAGAATGATTTGGGTGATTGACCATACTAGTTGTCTGAATCAGAAAAATTTTGATCCATCAGTAGGTGTTTCGATGATGTTGATGATAGAGATCATGTCATATCCCATTACCATATGGAACTGAATCTAACTGAGTCACATAAATAAGGATTTGGATCTGGATATCATCAATTAGACTAACCCAATTTAGTTGATTTGAATATGATTCAATTAGGTTCAAGAAAATCATACTAGCACATGATTGAGCCTGATATTCTCCTTCAACACTCATTAAAAGTTATCTCGACTGAGCCAAATATGTTTGGGCTCACTCAAAAATCTTTACTTGATCTAATTGGAGCTTGTCTAGGTCAGAAAAGGATTGTCTTAATTTATGAGATAAATTTGAGACAACTCCTACCATTTTTCATCATCTGCTAAATCTTGTTTTTGGACTTTGATCAAATATTGACCTTTGACACTTAGACATCTTCCCATATGTCATGCACCCATAGGAGAGAGCTTTGACCCTTGTTCTAATGCTAAATAGCAAAAAGGCAAGGGGTGCATGCGCCCAATGTGGATAAGGATTGGAGTCCCATACAGATGGGACTCCAGTTGCTTATTGCTTCATACTAAGGTGGTGCCAAAGAGTCTTCTTTGAGCAGTCTTGGCACCACCTAAGGAGGTTTGTGAGGGATTCTAATATGATTGGATCAAATGATGTCATCCCACAAATCAAACTTAGATTTGATTGCATAAAGAGCCATGATTGGTTGGGATGATGTGGCACTGCATGGCGCAGTAGGGTCTATATAAATCCTATCTGTGCTTAGGATTTAGATCCTCTATCCTTTGCCCATGCCACAAGGCTTCTCTCCCTCCCTCTCCATGCCACCTTCAGATCCTCTCTCTCCTCTCCATGCCCAAGAAACTTTGGGCTCGAGTTTGGTGTGATCCAAGCAAGAGAAAGGTGATAAGAAAGAAGAAGGCAGCACTACTGCAAGAGACAACACACAATCTTCAAAAGATATTTTGAAGACCTTTAAGATCGGATCCAGATCTTATCTTTGGAGTATAGATTGAGAAGAAGAAGATCTCTAGATCTTGTCTAAGTGGATATCGGTAGAGGCCAAACGCTTGCATGGCTACATCCAAAATCTCTGACAAACATTTGGATCATCATAGAGTAATAGGACTACCCATAACAAAATATAATTAAATTAGATTTAACTTAATTTATTTTTATTTTTATTTTATCATATCAATAAAATTAGATCTAATTTAGATCTATGAAAAAAAATTTTAAAATATTTTTTTTGATCAAATTAGATCTAAACGAACCTGATCCAAAAAATAGGATTTTTTCTTCAACTTGTATCAGAGCGAGGTTCCATAATTATTTAGATAAGATTTTAATATAATTCTTATCTAATAATTAAATAATTTTAGATATCATATTAGATGTGATTAGATTTAAAATCAAAAATTAAAATAATTAAATAATCTAGATCTAAGATGTATGAGATGCATGACTAGAGTAGGAATAGAATAGTTGTACGTGTAGTCTAGGATGATCATAATTTTAATTTAATTAATTATAATTTTAAATCTATTTATTTACTATTTTTTGATATAATAAATATTGTAATTAGATCTAAAAAGTAAAAAATAAATTTATTTAATTTTGTTCATATGAGATATGATAGATGCTTGTTTAGACTAGTTGTAGAATAGTTCTACAAAGTTATCTTGAATAAATTTAATTTGATAATGATCAAATTTAAATTTTTTTTTAGATATTTATGAGATAATTTAGATCTAAAAATATGCATGATATGATACATGAGATGTATGCAAAATATATTTTTAAGTTAGATCAATTTTATATATGTGATATATATGTAGATCTAACTAGTTTTGTAGATTCATCATATTTCTGATTAAGGCATTCCCCTTGGCCGTCCAGTCATAAGAATGAAGTAGAGTTTAAATGCCCTCTCCTTTCATTCGATGGGATGTTCTTATGATGTGTAGGGGTGCTGCACGTTCGTCCTTAATCAAAAATTAAAAATTTATTTTCTACAAAATCTTAGATCCTAAAATCCTAGGATTTTATTTATATATTTTATTTATAAACCCTAAACATAGTTAATAATTAAGATTATGAAATATGTTAGGTCTAAAATTAAGAATTTTTAGATCTAAGACATATTCATAAAATTGGGTTCGAACTTGGGTAGCTTAATTAGGTCTAGCGGTTGATCAAACCAAATCAAGAGTTGGTTAGACGGGATCAAGAGTGCTTAAATTGACCAGCCTAATAGGATTAAGTCTGGGTCAAGATCGAGTCACATGAGTGATTGATTAAGTTAGGACCTAATCAGGCTCAGTGGTTAGAGTCTGGATTGTAGGCTATTTCAATTAGTTCTGACTCAATAATTTGGTGTCTAAGATAAATTTGGCAGATATGATCGACTGATTTTTAATTGGGAGCTACTCAACTCGAATGTGTTCTTATCGAGTTAATGGCATATCCCTTCCATCAGTCTCACTTATTTGGCCATATTTGTTGACTCAGTCCTAATCTAAGGTGGCTAATGATCCGAGCTAACCCATGCCACTAGGTTAGTCATAATGGTTATGGCTATGTCAAGTCAAGTTTAAAGAGACCTAAATCAAATCTTTCTAAGAAAATATTAAGTTTAACATCTTCCATCATTGTTGATGTGTGGGCCATTCTCAGGGTTGATTGTTCTCAACTGGTCATAGTGGTTCAGTTGCATCGAGAAGATGCAACCATGTCTATTAGGCATTGGATGCTACGTGCTGAAGAAAAGATTAGGCTCAATATTTCGAATATGATGAGAGACCAAATTAGGAATCAAGTCGGTGTAAATGCTAGGTCTAACTTAACTAAGGAGTGGATCAATATTTCGGACACGGTGAGATTCATAAATTAGAGATCAAGCTTGGTTGCACCATGATTAGAGAATCATTGGACAAGAGTTGTTCACTCATTGGCTAACCCATCACCAATAACTGTTAGGTGAGGTGATGAGTCAGTTGGTGGGACTGCACCATCCACTAAAAATCATTAATTATGGAGATTTTTGCATCTCTACAGAGGGAGTGTAAGGATCCAAGAAAATAGTGGAAGCTAATTTATTTAAAAAATTAAAACTCTGAATAAATTATTCAAGTCTTAATTACAAAATCTAACTAGAAACTTTGACTCTTTATAGGAAAAGAAAAATATCTGCATCCAACCCACTAGCTCGTATCTTGGACACCCATAGACTAATTGGATCCAATTACAAGGATTGGCTCTGAAACTTCAAAATTATTTTGAGTTTCAAGAAGTTAACTCATGTATTGGATCAGGATCCTCCCACCTTACTAGCCCGTTCGTTCGTTGAACAGAGAGCATTTATTGATAAATGGATGAATGAAGATAACAAGGTCAGATACTACATGTTGGGCTCGATGTCTGGTGAGCTTCAGCGCCAATATGAAGATATCAAGACTGTCCACCAAATGTTGGCTCATCTGCAAGAGTTGTTTGGTGAATAAAGTCTTGCAGCCAAATATCAGATCACTAAATGACTCTTTAAGCCTAAAATGCATGATGGGCTGTCAGTCCAAGATCTTTGTATGATGATCATGAAGGACTTGGAAGAGCTTGAGAAGCTCAGAGTGAAGTTAAACCAAGATCTATAGAATGATATAATTCTGCAATCCTTGACTGATGCGTATGGGTAGTTCATCATGAACTACCATATACATAAACTTCAGAATACTCTAGCCAAGCTTATGAACATGCTGGTTACTGCTGAGCTTTCTATGAAAGGTTCTAAAGGCTTAGTACTTGCTATGAAATGGACTTCTTCCAAAAGAAAGTCTTTTGGAAAATAGAAGAAGTCTGTGAAAAGGCAGAATGTGAAAGATAGAATGAAAAGGAAGGTAGAGCTAAAGAAGAAGATTGCTGACAAAGAAAAGTATTTCCATTGTAATACTGATGGCCATTGAAAGCGGAACTATCCTATATACCTAGCCACCCTGAAGAATAAGAAGGAGACATGTCCTTTTGGAGGTATGCTCGTTATTAAATCTAACCTTATGATTTTTTCAACATCTAGTTGGGTGCTTGACTCTAGTTCTAATGCTCATTTATGCACTTTCATGCAGGGTCTTGAGGATAGTAGGAGGTTGAGGGATGGTGAGATGATCCTACATGTCAAAAATGGAGCAAGAGTTGCTGCTGTGGCCATGGGAACATAGCCTCTTCGACTACCATCTGGCTTTGATTTAGTACTTAGGAATTATTATTATGTGCCTACTGCAAGTATGAATTTGATTTTTATTTCATGTTTAGCACAAGATGGCTATATAATTAGTTTTCCTAAGCACCATTATAATATTCTTTATAAAAAAAATAAAATTATAATTGGTTTCCTCATTAATGATCTCTATCAGTTACATATTGATGTATCTATCTTTAATATCGAGCAAAATGTGAATGCCATAAGATCAAAATGACCCAGGGATAGTCCAAACGATAGGTATCTATGGCACCTAAGGTTAGATCATATAGCAGAAGATAGGATTAACAAATTAAAGAAAATTAAACTATTGAGTTCGTTGACTTTCGAGTCATATCCAATTTGTGAATCAAGTCTTCATGGCAAAATGACTAAGCTTCCTTTTGTGGGACATGGAGAAAGGGCCACAGATCTACTTGCCCTGGTACATACTGATGTGTGCGGCCCATTTGATGTGCCGATTAGAGGCAACTTTGTCTATTTCATAACCTTTACCGATGATTTATCTTGATATGGGTACATGTATCTTATGAGACACAAGTCTGAAGCTTTTGAAAAGGTCAAAAAATTTGGATATGAAGTAGAAAAGCAAACTGAAAAATTCATTAAGCTTCTTCAATCAGATCGAGGAGGTGAATACCTAAGTCAGAAATTTCTTGACTATCTCAAGCAAAATGGCATAATCTCTTAATGGACTCCACCTGGAACACCTCAACTCAATGGAGTTTTAGAATGGAGAAATCAGATCCTATTAGATATGGTTTGATCCATGATGAGCTTCATAGACCTTTCTGATTTTCTTTGGGGACATAGTTTGTTAACTGCTATATATTTACTGAATACAGTTTCCTCTAAAACCATTCCTACCACATCATATGAGATATGGCATGGTAAGAAACCAAGTCTGAGTCATCCCAGAATTTAGGGTTGTCCAGCTCATGTTAAAAGACAACAAGAGGATAGTTAGATTTTAGATCCTTTAGAGCTTGATTTATAGGATATCCTAAAGAGTCATTAGAATATTATTTCAACATTCTAGAAGACTACAATGTGATTATGAGTCGGCATGCCATCTTTCTTGAAAAATAGTTTATTCAAGATAGCAGCATTGAAAAGTAGATCAAGCTCGAGAAGAAAGTCTCACAAGTGCAACAAGCTAAGGACCAAGTGGAACCAAATCAGGTTGAGCCAATACAATTGCTACCTCCTCTACCTTATAGATCGAAAAGGATTTTCCATCCTCCTGAGAGGTACTTAGGTACTATCTCAGAGAAAGTAGAGAAAATGTTCCTCGTAGGTAATGGGGTTCATGGTGATGATTCCAAAATCAATGATGAGGCGATATCAGATATTGACTCCGAGAAATTATAAGAGGCAATGAAGTCAAAAATTGACTCAATGCACTCAAACCAAGTCTGGACCTTGGTAGATCCATTAGAAGGTATAGTACCTATTAGGTGTAAATAGATCTACAAGAGAAAGATTAGTGCAAATGAAAATATGAAGACATTCAAAGCTAGATTAGTGACAAAAAGATATAGTCAGTATGAAGGCATTGACTATCAGAATACTTTTTCACCAGTAGCTATGCTAATGTCCATTCGCAAATTGCTTGCTGTTGCAGCCTACTTCGATTATGAAATATGGCAAATGGAAATGAAAATGGCATTCTTAAATAGATACCTTAAGAAAGATATCTATATGGAACAGCTGCTAGGTTTCACATCTAGTGATACTTATCACAAAGTATGCAAGCTGTAAAGGTCCATATATGGACTTAAGCAAGCATCTCATAGCTGGAATACTCTATTTAATGATATGATCAAATTATTTGGTTTCATCAAAAATGAGGAGGAACTATGTATCTTCAGAAAAGTCAGTAGAAGTGCTATTATCTTCCTCGTACTGTATGTGGATGATATCCTCCTTATTAGGAATGATATTCCCATGTTGACCATAGTTAAAATGTAGTTGTCCAAGGAATTCTCCATGAAAGACCTAGGAGAAGCATCCTTCATTCTAGGAATTAAGGTCTATAGAGATAGACCGAATAGAATGCTAGGTCTTTCACTGAAAATGTATATAAAGGAAGTGCTAAAGAAGTTTAGCATGGAAAACTCCAAAAGGGATTTGGTACCCTCCAAACATGGCATTCATCTCTCCAAGAAGATGTGCCCTAGCACATCGGAGGAGAGAGAATGCATGAGCAAGATCCCTTATGCTTCAGCAATAGGGAGCCTCATGTATGCCATGTTATCTACACGACCTAATATAGCCCATGCTGTGAGTGTGACGAGCAGATATCAGTCGAATTCAGATGAAGAATAATGAACTTCTGTGAAATGTATCCTTAAGTACTTGAGAAGAACTAAGCATATGTTGTTGGTTTTTGGTAATGGAGAACTCCAAGTCCAGAGGTATACCAACTCGAATTTTATGTCCAATATAGATGATCAAAAGTCAACATCCGAGAGTCTGTTTGTGTGTAATGGTGGTGCTGTCTGTTGAAAAAGTTTCAAGTAGATAGTGATAGCAGATTCCACCATGGAAGCAGAATACATCGCTGCATCAGAAGCTGCAAAGAAGGTATTTTGGTACAAGAAATTCACCATAGAAATTGGAGTGATGCCATCAGATGCCATTCCTCTGTACTGCAATAACAATGGTGCCATATCCCTTGTTAAGGAGCTGAGGTCTCATCAGAAATCCAAGCACATCGAGCAGCGATACCACCTAATCCGTGATTACCTCAAGAAGGGTTATATCGAGGTCAAGAGAGTTAACTCCACAGACAATGCGGTAGACCTACTCATAAAGCCGTTAGACTAGTAGAAGATTGAAACCCATCTTGAGAAGATGGGACTTAGATTTATAGCCAATTAGCTTTAGGTCAAGTGAAAGTTTGTTAGATATGTGTGCCCTAGAAGCTAGAATTGGCTAACACTTGTAATACACATCTAAGGATAAAATTATAATTTTGACTATAAATAATTAAATGGATTATTTTCTATCACAGTGTGTATTTGAAAGTATCTATGATACATCCCTTAAGTTAATGGTAATGATAGTTCATATTTTCAACAGTTGAAAATTTAATATATTAGTTTTTATTATTAACTCATAAAATGCTCTCGATCATAGGATCATCATGAGGATGGTGATTGATCTGAAAGATTGGTGTACGATCGCTTCTTTAGGATAGATGAGTCTTGAGTCTATGATGTAAAGACATCAGAGCGAGAGTGTAGGTACTCGTTAGAGAATGAGGGCACTGAGCGTGACCACCTCGAGCAGTCATCAGGAAGTCTACCTTCTCGTCAATGACTGGCTCAAAGCTGCAATGGTGTGTCTGGTTCTTTGATTTAAGGTAAATCGGTAGTTCATGTTGAGGATGTTATAGTTTGACTATACCATAACTCGATCTCCTAGCCAGTCAGAGTCCTGAGGTGTATGTTGGCTATAGCATATTCATTGTAGGAATTGGATTGCACCAATAGGAGATCTATCTACCTTGGTAGATGAGGAGCAGCCCTATGATGATCATGAGAATCAAGTCCATAAGCCCATGGCCATGACAGATTGAAATAATAGAAAGAGTTTCTATTAGGATTTTCATATTGGACTTGAATCGAATGATTAATTCATATGATAGAAATTAGGGTTTAACGAGATCATCTTAACACTAATCTGATTGGGGCTCAAGATAGAGGAACTCAATCACACAGGTAACTGCATCGAGAGGTTCATTTTTAGATCTGATAAGTTGCCACCATATGCTGCTATGTGTCACTAGTAGATTTTGGGAGCAATTAGAATGATTTGGAAGATCGATCATACTAGTTATCTGAATCTGAAAAGTTCTGATCCATCGGATGGTATTTTAATGATGTTGATGATAGAGATCATAACATATCCCATTACCATATGAAACTGAAAATAACTAGATCACGCAAACAAGGGTTTGGATCTGGATATCATCAATTGGACTAACCTAGTTCAATTGGTTTGAATAAGATTCAACTAGGTTCAAGAAAATCATGCTAGCACATGATTGAGCCTGATATTCTTCTTCAACAATCATTAAAAATTGTCTCGACTGAGCCAAATATGTTTGGGCTTACCTAGGAATCTTTACTTGATCTAACTAAAGCTTGTCCAGGTCAGAAAAGAGTTGTCTTAATTTATGAGATAAATTTGAGACAACACCTGCCATTTTCTGTCACCTGCTAAATCTTATTTTCGGACTTTGGTCAAATGATGACCTTTGACACTTAGACATCTACCTATGTGTTATGCACCCATAGAAGAGAGCTTTGACCCTTGTTCCCCTGCTAAATAGCATAAAGGCAAGGGGTGCATGCCTAGGGAGGCATTAACCCAAAGTGGATAAGGATTGGAGCCCCATACAGATGGGACTCCAGTTGCTTATTGCTTCATACTAAGGTGGCACCAAAGAGTCTTCTTTGACCAGTCTTGGTGTCACCTAAGGAGGTTTGTAAGGGAGTCTAAACTAGTTGGATCAGATGATGTCATTCCACCAATCAAATTTACATCTGATTGCACAAAGAGCTATGATTCTCCAGGATGATGTGGCATTGCATGGTGAAGCAGGGTCAATATAAACCCTGTCTACGTCTTGGATTTAGATCCTCTACCCTTTGCCCACACCACAAGGCTTCTCTCCCTCCCTCTCCATGCCACCTTTAGATCCTCTCTCTCCTCTCCACTCCTAAGAAGCTTTGGGCTCGAGTTTGATGTGATCCAAGCAAGAGAAAGGCGACAAAAAAGAAGAAGGCAGCACTGCTGCAAGAGATAACACCCGATCTTCAAAAGATGTTTTGAAGACCTTCAAGATCAAATTCAGATCTGATCATTGGAGTACAAATTAAGAAGGAGAAGATCTCTAAATTCTGCTTGAGTGGATATCGATAGAGGTCAGGTGCTTGCGTGGCTATATCGAGAACCTCAGGCAAACATTGGGATCATCACAAGATAATAGGATTACCCATAACAAGGTATAATTAAATTAAATTAAATTTAATTTATTTTTATTTTTATTTTATCAAATTGATAAAATTAGATCTAAAGAGTCAAAGATCTGACTTGGATTTAAGAAAATTTTTTTTGAAATATCCCTCTTGATCAAATCTGATCTAAACGAAACTGACCCGGGAAATAGGGTTTTTCCTTCATTAATCATACAAGAAAACTACACCAAGATGTTCGCTTTCAGTTCTGATGGGTTGCCACCATTTGCTATTAGGTGTCACTGGTAGATTTTGGGAGTAATTAAAATGATTTGGATGATCGATCATACTAGTTGTCTAAATTAAAATAGTTCTGATCCATCAAAAGGTGTTTCGATGATGTCGATGATAGAGATCACGACATATCCCATTACCATATGGAACTGAACCTAATTGGGTCACACAAATAAAAGTTAGGATCTAGATATCATCAATTAGATTAATCAAATTTAATTGATTTGAATAAGATTTAATTCGGTTCAAGAAAATCATGTGAGCACACGATTGAGCCTAATGTTCTCCTTTAACAATTATTAAAACTTATCTCGACTGAGCCAAATATGTTTGGGCTCACTCAAGAATCTTTACTTGGTCTAATTGGAGCTTATCCAGGTTAGAAAAGGATTATCTTAATTTATGAAATAAATTTAAGATAACTCCTACCATTTTTCGTCACTTGCTAAATCTTATCTTTGGACTTTGGTCAAATATTTACCTTTCACACTAAGACATCCGCCCATGTGTCATGCACCCATAGGAGAGAACCTTGGGCCTTGTCCCCCTACTAAAAGCAAACAGACAGGAGGCGCATGCCTAAGGAGGATTGATTGAGAAGAAGAAGATCTCCAAATCCTATCCAAGTGGATACCGGTAGAGGCCAGATGCTTGCGTGACTACATCCAAAATCTCAAGCAAACATCGAGATCGTCATAGGATAATTAGATTATGCAAAATAAAGGTATAATTAAACTAGATTTAATTTAATTTTTATTTTATTTTATTTTATTTGATCAATAAGATCAAATCTGAAGAGTCTCATATCTAATTTGGATCTTAAAAAAAAAATTTTGAAATATCCCTCTTGATCCAATCAGATCTGAATGAACCTGACCTGGGAAGCAAGGTTTTTCCCTTCAAAGTCAAGGGCACCCAACTCTTGGGTGCCCTCTCCAGAATTTTTGGCATGGACCCTCTTGAGAAAGTTGCCCAAAACCTTCTCTTTTTTACCATGAAAAATAGAGAGAAAATAGTGAGGAGGGCAACACACATGGAAGGAGGAGTTTTGGTTTTTCAAAATACTATCTCATAGGATTTGAAACCAAAACCAATTCCCTTCTTCGACTTGGTCTACTACCTAATTTCCATATGAGAAAGAGAGGAGAGGAGGGCATGCATGAGAAGGACTGGGAGAAAAGATTTTATCACACAAAATATAGGAGAAATGAGGCATGGGGTATGAGGGGCTAAGGTGGCGCAAGGTGGAATCCTAGTCTTACTAGGATTCCATCTATGATGACTAGGATTCCATCTATGACTTGGTCAAAGTGGTTTCTCAAACCAAATTAAATCAAAATCAAGTCAACCAAATTAAATTACACTCTAACCCAATAATTAAGTTAATTAAATTAGATTAAATTTGATTTAATTTTGATTTAATTTTCTAATCAAATTAGAAAATTAGGTTGATCTAAGTCCTAGTTGAACTAGGACTAGTTTTTTCCTTACACTTGGCTTATCCAATAAGCCAATCAGACTTGATCCAATCAAGTCCAAACTAAATCTAATTAAATCATATTTAATTAAACTTAATCTCAGCTCTTTGGCTTAATCAAATTAAGCTAATTAGTAATCTAAATGCCAATTGACCCTCCTATAATACTTGCACTAGGTTAAACATCAATCGTATTGATTGTTTAACCTTAGAACGATTCTTAATCATTGATCAACCATCCAATCAGATCATGAGCTCTTATGTGTATGACCTCATAATTTCAAAACTAAGTCAGTAGCATAGGAATAGATTCTTGTACCAATTGAAGTAACCATCTAGCAATGGTACCTAATGGTCGGATAGATCGAATATGTAGAACAACATCCTTAGAACCCATGTGGATATAGTTTCTATATAATTCATCTCCTTGATTAAAATGCTCATAGGACACCGCAGAGTTCAATTGTCAATTCTGATTAGGTTGTCCACATTGTATTTCAAGATATCAAATCCATCTGATGGATTACCCTGACGAACATTTTGCTATATTGAAATACAATGATAAATTCTTCTCCAACTCTTAGAGTGGTCAATTTCATTTTGATCATAGTCTGACTTCACAAGTACTTGATTGTGCCTAGAAGCCTTTCATTATTGAATTAAAAATTTAGTTAGTTGGGTACCGAAGCACAGTGAGTTGTTGGCAAGTCACTAAGATGATCTCAGCTCTAAGGGACACTTATACCTATATCCCATCAGAGATATTCTCGATAGTAGAATGCTCTGAAGTTGATCATGTTTCATGATGATGTACCCACACACTCACCAGTATGCCATACCAGTGTCTCCACACTTCTTAGTTAAAAGGACAACCAACCTATATGGCATACAGTGATCTATGCTCGATAGACGTTGTCGTCCTAATTAACAGCCAATCATTTAGTCGTGAATAGATTTAAGAACTAATCGATAAATCCTCTCTTTATCAAAGCTAAATAGTCCTAAGAACTTCATCACAATAATGAAGTTTGTTAAAAGATGAATACTTTGAGATGAAAAATGCCTAAAATATATTATTTATTAATGAATCAATTATAATTATAATATAGCACAACCATCAATAGGCTGATGATTAGCTTTGGAACATATTTTTCAATAAGCTATACTTTTATTCTTATAATACAGGAACATTATTTTCGATTAAGAGAATGTCATCCACATACATCATCAAGAATACCAGCACTGAACCATTAGCCCAATTGTATATGCAAGGCTCCAATTGTATATGCAAGGCTCTTCTCCATTCTCAACAAAGCAATATGTCTTGGTTATCTTATCAAAATGCATGTTCCAACTCCTAGATGTCTACTTCAATCCATAAATGGATCTTTGAAGCTTGCACATCTTGGACTCATCCATGGATGTAAACCCTTTAGTTTGTATCATATACACCTCTTTGTCCAGCTCTTCATTTAGGAAAATTGTCTTCACATCCATCTACTAGATTTTATAATCCAGATGGATAGCAATTGCAAGCATAATCCAAATGAATTTGAGCATTGCAATAGTAGAAAATGTCTCATCATAGTCAATACCATAACATTGCAATACCTCTTGACAACCAAATGAATTTTAAAGGTTTCCCTCTTTTTGTCTGTGCCCTTCTTCTTTTTAAAGATCCACTTACACTTAATGAATTTAATCCCTTCAAGTGGGTCAACTAATATCCATAAATCATTGACCTTCATGGACTCCATTTGGATCTTATGGCTTAAAGCCATTTCTCAGAATTGAGTCTCTGTATTGCATCTATGTAGGTTATCAGATCCTCATCATTCTCATCGAGTTTGATAGGATCACCATCCTGGATCAAAAAATCATAGTATCTATCCGACTGATGTGATACTATATCGGATCACCTCAAGGATGCATGTACATTGGGCTTTTGGTTTGATGTAATCAAATCCAATTTAGGTTTAGCTAATTATGTTAATTTTTCTACCTATCGAACTTTCTTAAGTTCAACCTTAGAGGCAATAGTTCCTTCACCAAGAAACTTCTTTTCTAAAAAGATTGCCTTATGGATAACGAACATCTTTTGTTCATCAGCAAGGTAGAAATAATATTCTTTAGTTTCTTTCAGAATTCTATAAAAGTATACTTGTCAGACCTAGGTCCAAGTTTATTTGTCATTAAATATTTAACATAAGCTGAACACTCTCAAATCCTAAGGTATGAGAGTACTGGCTTACATCCTGTCCATATCTTATATGCCATTTTAGCTATAGATTTACTTAAAACCCTATTTAGAAGCTAGCAAGCCGATTCGAGTATGCATCCCTAAAAGAAGATCGATAGACTGGCAAAATCCATCGTAGATCAGACCATGGCTAATAGAGTCAATTTCTCCTTTCAAACATACCATTATGCTGTGGTGTCCCCATAGGAGTCTATTGAGAGAGAATTTCATTCTCTCCTACATATGTGAGAAACTCAATAGAAAGGTATTCATCACCTTGGTCAGACTAAAGAGTTTTAATAATCTTCCAAGTTTGTTTCCTTACTTCATTATGAAATCGTTTGAATATTTCAAATAAATCTAACTTGTGTCTCATCAAGTAAAGGTACCCATACTTAGATAGGTTGTTGATAAAGATAATGAAGTAGAATACCCATACTTAGATAGGTTGTTGATAAAGATAATGAAGTAGAAATATTCATCTCTAGCACTTATACTCATAGGTCCACATACATCAATATGTACTAGACCTAGAAGCTCATTGCTCTCTCATCATTTTTAGTAAAAGATGACTTGGTTATTTTTTCAAAAAGACAAGACTCACATATTGTAAGTAATTTACAATCATAGACTTCCAAGATTTTTTTTTGAGTCAATCTATTTATTTTGTTCTTGTTAATGTGTGAAGAAAAATCTGATTTTCCATCATAGGATCGTCCAAATCTGATCAGATCTAAGATGGATTTTTCTGCAAAAATTTTTATGATCTGATCAAATCTAAGAGTTCTCAAATTTGATCATGGTAATTTAATATTAAAATTTAAAAATAAAATTAAATCAAATTTAATTTTAAGTACCTGATTAGGTAATCTAATTATCCTACGATGATCTTGATCATTCCTAAGGTTCTAGAAGGAGCCATGCATACGCCTGGCCTATACTGTTATCCACTTGGATAGGATCTGGATGCCTTCAACTCATGAATTTTTCTTCAAAAGATTAGATTTGGATCTGATCTATAAGTCCTTCAAAATAATTTTTGAAGGTAGCCTATCCGTCTCACGAACACTGTCATGTTGATCCTAAATCTTGTGCCAAAATACTTGGACCTTCTTCTCTGATTTATGCCTAACATTTTAGGCATGCAGAGGAAAGGAAGAAAGAGGATAGAGGGGGCATGGGATAAGGTATGGGTGACACCACTTGGGTGTGAAAAATAATTTTATGCGATGCCTCCTCTTTGGCGTGAGAAGGGGTTTTAAATCCAACTCCATCTAGAGTCCCATTTGACCAAATAACCTCTTATTTGATTTCAAGGGACTTTAAAGATTAATCTCCACATGAAAACACCAGATCCTATCTAGTTTTGTCATAAAAAATGATTCAAAAAGTGGGCAACATGAGTAGATAAGGAAGAGTCCATTGCGCCTAGGACTCTTCTCTTGAGAGTTTGATCAAAATCAAACTCTATCAAAACCTAATAAAAAATCTACCATAAATCACAAAATTTTGTACACTCATAGAATATCTCAACCCCTATCATATATCCAAAAATTAGAGCAAAAAAATTTCTAAAGAATTTTCTAGAAGCATCTGATTAGGTGATCCTCAAATCTCTCAAATAGATCAACTTTTGACCCTAGTCCAATTGCACTAGGAATGGATTTAATTTCTACAATTAATCTAACCTAGACTAGTCTAGTCAAATGAAAATAAACCCATTCAAGATACAAGAATGAGTCAAATTAAATTTGACTCAGTTGTGATGAATCAAAAAGATTATAGAAGGAGAAAGTCAGGTTCAATCATGTGCTAGCACGATTATCTTGAACCTAATTGGATCTAATCCAAATCAATTGAGCTAGATTAGCTTAATTGACAACATCCAAATCTAAATTCTTATTTGTGTGATCTAGTTTGGTTTACTTTTGTTTGGTAATGAGATATATCATGATCTCTATCATCAACATCATCGAAACATCTTTCGATGGATCAGAATTTTTATGATTCATACAATTAGAATGATCGATCATCAAAATCATTCTAATTACTTCTAAAATCCACAAGTGACACCTAGCAATAAATGGTGGCAATCCATCAGAACTAAATGTGAACCTCTCGGTGTAGCTTCCTGTGCGATTTTGTTCTTCTATCTTGAGCCCCGACAGGATTAGGATTAAGCTGAACTCATCCAACCCAATATTTGTCATATGAATTAATCATTTGATTCAAGTCCGATGTGAAATTCTAATAGAAACTCTTTCTATCATCTTCACATTGCCATAGCCATGGGCTTAAGATCTTAATCACATGATTATCATAGGACTACTCCTCATCTACCGAGATGGATAGATTCTCTTTTGGTGTAATCTAATTTCTACAATAAACATGCTATAGCCAACATACACCTTAGGATTCTGAATGGCTAGGAGATCAAGTTATGATATAGTCAAACTATAACACCCTCAAGATAAATTATCGATGCACCTCAGATCCAAAAATCAGACAAACCACTATAGCATCAAGCCAGTCATCGATGAGAAGATAGACTTTCTTATGAGTGTTTGAGGTGGTCACGCTCAGTGTTCTCGTTCTCTAACGAGTATCTATACTCTTAATCTGGTGTCTCCACACCATAGACTGAAGACACATCTATCCTAAGAAAGCAATCATACACCAACCTTCTAGATCAATCACCATTCTCATGATGGATCTACGATCGAGACCAATTTATGGGTTAATTATGAAAATTTATGTCTTAAATTTTTAACTCTTAGAAATATGAATCATCATTACCATTAACTCAAATAATGTATCATAGGCACTTTAAATACACACTATGATAGAAAATAATTTTTTTATTAATTTATAGTTAAAATTATGAAATTATCCTTAGAAGTGTATTACAAGTGTTTAGCCAATCTAACTTTTAGGGCACACACCTAACAAACTCTGACCTGATCTAAAGCCAAATTAGCTACAAATCTAAGTTTCATCTTCTCAAGGTGGGCTTCGATCTTCTGCTGGCTCAATGGCTTTATCGGTGGATCAGTCGTATTGTCTGTAGTGTCGACTCTCTTGACCTCAACGTATCCCTTCTCGAGATAATCACGGATGAGGTGGTATCGCCGCTCGATATGCTTGGATTTCTAGTGAGACCTCGGCTCCTTAGCTAAGGCTATGATGCTATTGTTGTTGCAATACAGAGGGATGGCATCTGATGGTATCACTCTAAGCTTTGCAGTGATCTTTTTGTACCAGAATGCCTCCTTTATAGCCTTCGACGCAGCGATGTACTCTGCTTTCATGGTGGAGTCTGCTATCACCATCTATTTGAAATTCTTTCAACTGACAGCTCCATTATAAATAAATAGACTTTCGGATATCAACTTTCGATCCTCTATATCGGACATAAAATCTGAGTCTGTATATCCCTAGATCTAGAGTTCTCTATTACCAAAAATTAGAAACATATCCTTAGTCCTTCTCAAGTACTTAAGGATACATTTCATAGAAGTCTAGTGCTCTTCATCTGGATTCAACTGATACTTGCTCATGATACTCACAGCATGGGCAATATCAGGTCATGTACGTAGCATGGCACACATGAGGCTGAAGCATAAGGGATCTAGCTCATGCTTTCAATCTCCTTAGGTGTGCTAGGGCACATCTTTTTGGAGAGATGAATGCTATATCTAAAGAAAACTAATCTCCTCTTAGAGCTTTCCATGCTAAACCTCTTCAGCACCTCCTCTATGTACATCTTTTGTAAGAGACCCAACATCCCATTCAGTCTATCCCTATAGAGCTTAATTCTCAGAATAAAGGATGTCTCCCCTAGATCTTTCATAGAGAACTCCTTAGACAACCATATTTTGACTATAATCAATATAAAAATATCATTTTCAATTAAGAGGATGTCATCCACGTACAGTACGAGAAAGACAACTATGCTTCCATTGACCTTTTGAAAACATAGGATTCCTCCTCATTTTTGACGAATCCAACTGATTTAATTACATCATTAAAATGAACATTCTAGCTTCGAGATGCTTGCTTAAGACCATATATGGAACTATGTAGCTTTCATACCTTATGATCATCATCACTAGACGTGAAACCTAGCAGTTGTTTTATATTGATATCTTCCTTAAGATATCTATTTAAGAATGTTATTTTCACATCTATCTATCATATTTCATAATCAAAATAGGCTACAACAGCAAGTAATGTGCAGATGGATTTGAGCATGGATACTGACAAAAAAGTGTCTTGATAGTCAATGCCTTTATGCTGACTATATTCTTTCACTATGAGCCTTTCTTTGAATGTCTCTACATTCCCATCAGTACCTATCTTTCTCTTGAAGATCCATTTATATCCAATAGGTACTATACCTTCAAATGGATCTACCAAGGTTCAGACTTGTTTCAAGCGCATTGAGTTAATTTCTAACCTCGTTGTCTCTAACCATTTCTTAGAGTCAATATCTAATATCACCTCATCATAGATTTTGGGATCATCACCATGAACAACATTCCCTATGAGAAATACTTTCTCTACATCCTCTGAGATAATATCTAAGTACCTTTCAGGAGGATGAAAAATTCTACTTGATCTACGAGGTGGAGGAGGTAGTGTCTAGGTTGGCACAATCTGATTGGGTTCTAAAGGTTTCTTAGCTCGTGGATCTTGGGAGATTTTCTTCTCAAGCCTAATCTACCTTTTGATGCCACCATCTTGAATAAAATATTTTTCAAGGAAGATGGCATGTCGACTCATAATCATATTCTGATCTTTCAAAAGATAGAAATAATATCCTAATGACTCTTTAGGATATCTAATAAATCAAGCTCTAAAGGACCTAGACTCTAATTTCTCCACATATTGTCTCTTGACATGAGCCAAACAATCCCAAATTCTAAAATGACTCAGACTTGATTTCTTACCATGCTGTATCTCATACGGTGTGATAGGAACAGCTTTAGAGAGAATCCTATTTAACAAATATATAGCGGTCATTAGGCTACATCTCAAAAAAAACTCAAGGAGGTTCGTGAAACTCATCATGGATCATACCATATCTAATAGGATCCGATTTTTCTATTCTAAAACTCCATTGAGTTGAGGTATTCTAGGTGGAGTCCATTATGAGACTATGCCATTTTTCTTAAGATAGTCTAAAAATTTTTGTCTAAGATATTCGCCTTCTCGATCTGATCGAAGAACCTTAATATGTTTTTCTATTTATTTTTCTACTTCAAGTCTAAATTTCTTAAACTTTTCAAAGGTTTCAGACTTATGTCGCATCAAATAGACATAAGCATATCGAGACAGATCATAGATAAAGATAATGAAGTAGACATAATTACCTCTAATCGGTACATCAAATGGGCCACACACATCACTAAGTATTAGGACAAGTAGGTCTGTGGCCCTTTCCCCATGTCCTACAAAAGATAGCTTCGTCATTTTGCCATGAAGGTATGATTCACAAATCAAATATAACTCAAAAGTCAATAGACTCAATAGTCTAGATTTCTCCAATTTGTTAATCCTGTCTTTAGCTATATGACCTAGCCTAAGGTGCCAAAGATACCTATCATTTTGACTATCCCTAGGTTGCTTTGATCCTATGGCACGCACATTTTGCTTGATATAAAAAATAGATATATCAATATGTAACTAATAGAGATCATTTATAAGAAAATCACTTGTAATTTTATTTCTTTCATAAAGAACATTACAAAGGTCCTTAAGAAAACTAATTACATAGCCTTCCTGTGCTAAACATAAAATAGAAATCAAATTCCTACTTCCTGTAGGCACATAAAAATAGTCTTTAAGAACTAAATCTAATCCTATCGATCAATAGTCAAAGAGGATAGGTTTCCACTGTCACAGTAGCAACTCTTGCTTCATTCCTGATACATAGGATCATCTCACCATCCCTCAGCATTCTGCTATCCTCATGACCCTGCATAGAAGTGCACAAGTAAGTACTAGAACCAGAGTATAGCACCCAAGTGGATGCAGAAGAAACTATAAGGTTAGATTCTATAACAAGCATACTTCCAGAAGGACCTGCCTCCTTGTTCTTCAGGTTGGCCAGGTAAAGAGGAAAGTTTCACTTTCAGTGGCCGTCAATGTTGCAATGGAAGTATTTTTTCTTATCAATGACCTTTTTCTTTGGATCTGTGTTTTTCTTCTTTCCACATTCAACCTTCTATTTCTTCGCAGTCTTCTTTTTTTTAAAAATATTTTTTTTAGAAGAAGTTCGCTCCACAGCAAGCACTGAGCTCTTTGAACCTTTCATAGAGAGCTCAACAGTAACTAGCATATTCATAAGTTCAACCAAGGTATTTTAAAGTTTATGCATATGATAGTTCATGATGAACTATCCATACACATCAGTCAAGAACTACAGAATTATATCAATATATAGATCCTGATCTGACTGCTAGATGTGTGTCCTAGATGTTAGATATATGTGCCCTAGAAACTAAAATTAGCTGACACTTATAATACACTTCTAGGGGCAAAATTATAATTTTGACTATAATCAATAAAATGGGTTATTTTCTATCACATGAGTGTATTTAGTGTCTGTGATACATCCTTTGAGTTAATGGTAATGATAATTCATATTTTCAAGAGTTGAAAATTTAAGACATGAATAATCATTATTAACTCATAAAATGCTTCCGACCATAGGATCATTATGAGGATGGTGATTGATTCGGAAGGTTGGTGTACAATCGCTTCTTTTTAGTAGATGAGTCTTGAGTCTATGGTGTGGAAACATCGGAGCAAGAGTATAGGTACTCGTTAGAGAATGAGGGCATTGAGCGTGACCACCTCGAGTAGTCATTAGAAAGTCTACTTTCTCATCAATAACTGACTCGATGCTGCAGTGGTGTATCTGGTTCTTTGACCTGAGGTGCATCGGCAGTTCACCTTAAGTGTGTTATAGTTTGACTATACCATAACTCAATCTCTTAGCCATTTGGAACCCTGAGGTGTATGTTGGCTATAGCATGTTCATTGTAGAAACTGGATTGCATCAAGATGGAATCTATCTACCTCGATTGTAGAGGAGCGGCCCTATGATGATCATGAGAATCAAGTCCAAAAGTTCATGGCCATGGTAGAGTGAAATAATAGAAAGAGTTTCTTTTTAGGACTTCACATCGGACTTGAATCGAATGATTACATCATATGATAGAAACTAGGGTTTGACGAGTTCACCTTAATCCTAATCTAATCGAGGCTCAAGATAGAAGAACTTAATCACATAGATAACTGCACCAAGAGGTTCGCATTCAGCTCTGATGGATTGCCACCATATACTGCTAGGTGTCACTATTTATTTTGGGAGCAATTGAATGATTTAGATGATTGATCATTCTAGCTGTTTGAATCAGAAGAGTTTTGATCCATCGAAAGAGTTTCGATGATGTCGATGATAGAGATCATAACATTCCATTATCAATACAATATGAACCTAAACTCGGGTCACACAAATAAGGTTTGAATCTGGTGGATCATCAATTGAACTGATCCAGGTTCCAATTGATCTGAAATGAGATTTAATTAGGTTCAAGAAAATCGTAATAGCACTCGATTGAACCTAACGTTCTTTCTTTTACTGATCATAAATGTTGTCTCGCTGAGCAAAGGAGTTTGTGCTCGCCAGAGGCCTCACTTGGTTCTAACTCGGAGCCCTGTCCGAATTAAAAAAGGGTTGTCCCCTATTTTGTAAGATAATACTACCATTTTTGGTCACCTGCCATTTTCTCGTCCTTTAACCTTTGGCAAAAGTTGATCTTTGATTGGTCAATGTTGACCATGATATTTTTGACTTCTGTCCAACTGTGTCATGCACCTATTGAAGAGCTTCGTGGGGGCTTTGTCCTCCTGCCAGAAGGCTGGCAAAGAGGGGGCGCACGCGAAGGGTGGCGTGCCAGCCCAAGGCAGGAGGCGCCCAGGAGTCTATTTGGATAGGAATTCATCTCCTTTTTTGGATTCCGATTAAGACTCCTCCTAGAACCAAACTTTGACTGAGGTCATAGGTGCCATCTAAGAAGGAATCCAAGGGACTCTATTCCACTAATCAGATTTAGATCTGATTTCACAAAGGGTTGTGATTGGTTGGGAAGAAGAGGAGTTGGATCACGCATAGTCCTAATACAATAAGACTCTACGCCCAACTCAAAGGAGAAGAAGATTCTCCATGCCCAAGGCTTTTACCTCTCCCTCCTGCCAATGCCAAGACCCATCTTCTCCTCTCCTCTCCATGCCCAAAGTAGTTTGGGATCCAAGTTGGATGCAATCCAGATGAAGAGAAAGGTGACAGGAAAACTAGAAGGCTACACTACTGTAAAGGATACTACTGATTTTGAAAGGTGTTTTGAAGATCCTCCAAATCAGATTTGGATCTAATTTTTTTTTTGGAGATGTGGATAGAAGAAGAAGAGGATCTCTAGATCAGCTTAAGTAGATTACTGGTAGACGGCTAGGCACTTGCATGGGTCTAGATCCGAACCTTCCGCTGCCTTCAAGGATCATCAATCGGGTAATAGGATAACTCGCCTACATTAAGATAAATTAAATTTGATTTAATTTATTTAAATTTTTATTTGTAATATTAAGAATAATAAGAATTAGATTTGGAAACAATCTCAGATCTAATTTGGATCAATAAAAAAATTTTTGAAATATATCTCCTTGATCGATCAGATCTCAAGCGAACTGGTCCGAAAACAGACATTTTCCCTTCAACTAGTATTAAGAGCAAGGTTCTTAAAGTGTTTAGATCTAATTTTTAAATTTATTCTAATTAAAAAATAAGTGGATTTTTTAGATGTCACATGGGATGTGATCAGTCTGAAATCAAAAAAATAAAAATTAAATGATTTGAATCTAAGATTAGAAAATATGCATGACTAGTTGCTAAATAGAAAGTTCTAGAATAGTCTTTGCATTTATATATTTTTGATTTGGTTAAATCATATTTAGATTTATTATTTACTATTTTTTTGATATTATATTATTATATAACATCTAAAAATAGTAAATAAAAAAAATTATTTAATTTTAACATCATATGAGATATGATTGATGCTGTCTAGACTAGTTATAAATAGTTTCTACATAGTATCCTAGATTAGAGTTTTATTTTGATAAGATTAATTTTAATTCCTAATTTTTAGATTTATATAAGATAATTAATTTAAAAATATGCATGGATTCGATACATGACATGTATGCAAAATAGCCATGATTAGATTTAATTTGTATATGAGATATATGATATACGATCTACCAAACTATTTATGTATACACTGTTTCCGATTAATGCATTCATCTTGGCCGTCCGATCATAAGAATAAAGAAGGATTCAAAAGGCCTCTCCTCTTCATCCGAATGGGGGTGTTCTTATGACATGTAAGGGTGCTGCGCATTCATCCTTGAATCAAAAATCCAAAACTTACTTTCTGCAAATCCTAGTCCTGAAGCCATCTAGGATTTTTATGCATTTTTGTTTATGAACCATACTTATTAAGAATTAAGTTGATAAATATTAATTAGATTAAAATTAAGAATTTTAGATCTAAGACATATCATAATACTTGGTTTCAGGCTTGGGTAGCTCAATTAGGCTAAAGCGGCTGATCAAATCGAATCAGATGTTGGTTAAGATGGATCAAAAATGCCCTAAATTGACCAGCCTAATAGGATTAAGCTGGGTCAAGATCGGAATCATGATCAGCAAGACTAATTAGGCTCAAAAGATTAGAGTCCTGGATTGTAGGCTAACCAATTGGTTCTTTTCTGACTCAACAATTTGGTGTCTAAGGTAAGTTTGGCACATACGACCGACTGGTTTTTAATTGGAAGCTACTCGACCTGAATGCGTTCTTGTACGAGTTAATGGCATATTCCTTCCACCGATCTCACTTACCTGGCCATATCTGTTGACACAGTTCTGATCTTGAGGTGGTCAATAATCCGAGCTAACCCATGCCACTAGGTTAGTCATAATTGTTATGACTATGACCAAGTCTAGTTTAATGAGACCTGAATCAATTCTCCCTAAGAAAAGATTAAGTCTGAGGTCTTCCACCATTGTAGATGTGCGGGCCCTTCCCGGGGTTGATTGTTCTCGGCTGGATACAGTGGCTCAGTTGCACCGGGAAGATGCAACCATGTCTATTAGGCATTGGATGCTATGGGCTGGAGGATGAGTTGGGCTCAATATTTTGGATACGGTGAGAGACTCAATTAGGAACCCAGTCTATGCAAATGGTGGGTCTGACTTAACTAAGGAGTGGATCAATATTCCGGATATGGTGAGATTCATGAATTAGAGACCAAGTTTGGGTGCACCATGATTAGAGAATCATTGAACAAGAGTTGTTCACTCATTGGCTAACCCATCACCAATAACTGTTAGGTGAGGTGATGAGTCAGTTGGTGAGACCGCACCACCCACTAGAAATCATTAATCATGAAGATTTTTGCATCTCTACAGAGGGAGTGTAGGGATCTGAGAAAATAGTGGGAAGCTAATTTGTTTAAAAATAAAATCCCTAAATAAATTGGTCAAGTCATAATTACAGTATCTAACTAGAATCTTTGACTCTCTACAGAAAAATGTCTGCGTCCAATCCATTGGCACGTATCCTGGACACACATAGACTGACCGGATCCCAATTATAAAGATTGGCTCAGAAACTACAAAATCGTTTTGGGTTTCGAGAAGTTAACCCATGTATTTGGACCAGGACCCTCCCACTTACCAGCCCGTCCATCTACTTGAACAGAGAGCATCTCTGAAAAAAAATGGATAGACGAAGATAATAAGGCCAGATATTACATGTTGGGCTCGATGTCTGATGAGCTCCAGTGCCAACATGAAGATATCGGGACTGCTCGCCAAATGTTGGCTCACCTGCAGGAGATGTTTGGTGAACAGAGTCGCGCAGCCAAGTATCAAGTCACGAAATGACTTTTTAAGGCTAAGATGCATGATGGGCAGTCAGTCCAAGATCACTGTCTGATAATGATCAAGGACTTGGAAGAGCTTGAGAAGCTCGGTGTGAAGTTAGACTTGGATCTGCAGAACGATGTTATTCTGCAATCCTTGACTGATGCATATGGGCAATTCATCATGAATTACCACATGCATAAACTTCAAAATTCCTTGGCCGAATTAATGAATATGCTGGTCACCGCTGAGCTTTCTATGAAAGGTTCTAAAGGCTCAGTTCTTGCTATGGAACGGACTTCTTCCAAAAGAAAGTCTTATGAAAAGAAAAAGAAGTCTGCGAAAAAGCAGAAGGTGGAAGAAGACAAAGAAGAAGAAGGCAGAGCCGAAGAAAAAAGGTCTGATGTCAAAGGAAAGTGTTTCCATTGCAACAGCGACGGCCATTGAAAGCGGAACTGCCCTACTTACCTGGCCACCCTGAAGAACAAGAAGGAAGGTCCTTCTGGAGGTATGCTCGTTATTGAGTCTAACCTTACGATTTCTTCTGCATCCAGTTGGGTGCTTGACTCTGGTTCTAGTGCTCATCTATGCACTTCCATGCAGGGTCTTGAGGATAGCAGGAGGCTGAGGGATGGAGACATGATCCTACGCATCGGTAATGGAGCAAGAGTTGCTGCAGTAGCCGTGGGAACATATCCTCTTCGATTACCATCTGGTTTAGACTTAGTTTTGAAAAGACTGTTATTATGTGCCTGCAGCTAGCAGGAATTTGATTTCTGTTTCATGCTTAGCACTAGAAGGCTATGTGATTACCTTCTTTAAGGACCATTGTAACATTCTTTATGAAAGAAATAAAATTGCAAATGGTTTCCTTATTAATGGTCTTTATCAGCTACATATTGATGTACCTATTCTAACTATCGAGCAAAACGTGAATGCCAAACGACCTAGGGATAGTCCAAATGATAGATATCTATGGCACCTAAGATTAGGTCATATAGCAGAAGATAGGATCAACAAATTGGAGAAAAATGGGCTATTGAGTCCATTGACTTTGAGTCATATCCAACTTGTGAATCTTGTCTTCAAGGCAAAATGACTAAACTCCCTTTTGTTGGACATGGGGAAAGGGCCACAGATCTCCTTGCCCTAGTACATACTGATGTGTGCGGCCCATTTGATGTGCCGGCTAGAGGCAATTTTGTCTACTTCATTACCTTTACCGATGATCTGTCTAGGTATGGGTATGTGTATCTTATGAGACACAAGTCTGAAGCTTTTGAAAAGTTCAAAGAATTCAGACATGAAGTAGAAAAATAAACTGAAAACCCATTAAGGTTCTTCGATCAGATCGAGGAGGTGAATACCTTAGCTAGGAAATTCCTAGACTATCTCAAGAAAAATGGCATAGTCTCTCAATGGACTCCACCAGGAACACCTCAACTCAACGTGGTTTCAGAATGGAGAAATCAAACTCTATTGGATATGGTCCGATCCATGATGAGCTTCACAGACCTTCCCTGATTTTTTTTGGGGACACTCATTGTTAACTTCAATTTATCTACTGAATAGGGTTCCCTCTAAAATCGTTCCTACCACACCGTATGAGATATGGCATGGTAAGAAACCAAGTCTGAGTCATCTCAGAATTTGGGGTTGTCCGGCTCATGTCAAAAGACAACAAGCGGACAAGTTAGAGTTTAGGTCCTTCAGAGCTCGATTCATAGGATATCCTAAAGAGTCATTAGGATACTATTTCTACATTCCAGAAGACCACAATGTGATTGTGAGTCGACATGCCATCTTTCTTGAAAAATAGTTTATTCAAGATAGCGGCATTGGAAAGCAGATTAAGCTTGATGAGAAAGTCTCACAAGTACAACGAGCTAAGGACCAATTGGAACCAAATCAGGTTGAGCCAATAAGAACACTACCTCCTCCACCTCGTAGATCGAAAAGAGTTTCCCATCCCCCTGAAAGATACTTAGGTATTATTTCAGAGGAAGTAGAGAAAATGTTCCTCGTAGGTAATGGTGCTCATGGTGATGATCCCAAAACTACAACGAGGCGATATCAGATATCGACTTTGAGAAATGGCTAGAGGCAATGCAGTCAGAAATTGACTCGATGCACTCAAACTAAGTCTGGACCTTGGTAGATCCACCAGAAGGTATAGTACCTATTGGGTGTAAATGGATCTTCAAGAGAAAGATTGGTGCAGATGGGAATGTGGAGACATTCAAGGCTAGACTAGTGGCAAAAGGTTGTAGTCAACGCGAAGGCATTGACTATCAGGATACCTTTTCCCCAATGGCTATGCTAAAATCCATCCACACATTGCTTGCCATTGTAGCCTATTTTGATTATGAAATATGGTAAATGGACATAAAAACGGCATTCTTAAATGGATATCTTGAGGAAGATATCTATATGGAACAGCCGCTAGGTTTCACATCTAGTGATACTGATCACAAGGTTTGCAAGCTGCAAAGGTCCATATATGGACTTAAGCAAGCATCTCGAAGCTGGAACACTCGTTTCAATGATGTGATCAAAAAGTTTGATTTCATCAAAAATGAAGAGGAACCATGTGTCTTCAAAAAGGTCAGTGGGAGCACTGTTGTCTTCCTCATATTGTACGTGGATGACATCCTTCTTATTGGGAATGATATTCCCATGTTGGCAATAGTTAAAATATGGTTGTCCAAGGAATTCTCCATGAAGGACCTAGGTGAAGCATCCTTTATTCTAGGAATTAAGGTCTATAGGGATAGACCGAATAGGATGCTAGGACTTTCACAGAAGATGTACATAGAGGAAGTACTAAAGAGGTTTAGTATCGAAAACTCTAAGAGGAGATTAATACCATTCAGATATGCTATTCAACTTCCAAGAAGATGTGCCCTAGCACACCTGAGGAAATAGAACACATGAGCAAGATCCCTTATGCTTCTGCAATAGGGAGCCTCATGTATGCCATGCTATGTACACGACCTGATATAGCCCATGCTGTGAGTGTCACAAGCAGATATCAGTCAAATCCAGATGAAGAACACTGGACTTCTATGAAATGTATCCTTAAGTACTTAAGAAGAACTAAGGATATGATGTTGGTCTTTGGTAACGGAGAACTCCAAGTCAAGGGATACACAGACTCAAATTTCATGTCTGATATAGATGATCGAAAGTCAACATCTGGAAGTCTGTTTGTGTGCAATGGTGGTGCTATCAGCTGGAAGAGTTCCAAGAAAACCATGATAGTAGATTCCACTATGGAAGCAAAATATATCGCTGCATCAGAAGCTGTGAAGGAAGCATTCTGGTATATGAAGTTTGCTGCAGAAATTGAAGTAATACCATCAGATGTCATTCCTCTGTACTGTGACAACAATGGCGCCATAGCTGTTGCTAAGGAGCAAAGGTCTCACCAAAAATCTAAGCACATTGAGCGGTGATACCACCTCATCTACGATTACCTCGAGAAGGGTTACATCGAGGTCAAGAGAGTCGACTCCGTAGATAATGTGGCAGACCCACTTACAAAGTGGTTGGGCCAACAGAAGATTGAAGCCCATCTTAAGAAGATGGAACTTAGACTTGTAGTCAATTGGCTTTAGGATAAGTAGGAGATTGTTAGATATATGTGCCCTAGAAGCCAGAATTGGCTGACACTTGTAATACACTTTTGAGGCAAAATTATAATTTTGACTATAATCAATAAAATAAGTTATTTTCTATCACATGAGTGTATTTAGTGTCTGTGATACAGCCTTTGAGTCAATGGTAATGATAATTCATATTTTCAAGAGTTGAAAATTTAAGACATGAATAATCAGTATTAACTCATAAAATGCTCCCGATCATAGGTGTTAGATATATGTGCCCTAGAAGCCAGAATTGGCTGACACTTGTAATACACTTCTAGGGGCAAAATTATAATTTTGACTATAATCAATAAAATGGGTTATTTACTATCACACCTATGTATTTAGTGTCTGTGATACATCCTTTGAGTTAATGGTAATGATAATTCATATTTTCAAGAGTTGAAAATTTAAGACATGAATAATCATTATTAACTCATAAACAGCTCCCGACCATAGGATCATCACGAGGATGGTGATTGATCCGGAAGGTTGGTGTACGATCGCTTCTCTTTAGTAGATGAGTCTTGAGTCTACGGTGTGGAGACACCGGAGCGAGAGTACAGGTACTCGTTAGAGAACGAGGGCACTGAGCGTGACCACCTCGAGTAGTCATTAGGAAGTCTACCTTCTCGTCAATGACTGACTCGATGCTGCAGTAGTGTGTCTGGTTCTTTGACCTGAGATGCATCGGCAGTTCACCTTGAGGGTGTTATAGTTTGACTACACCATTACTCGGTCTCCTAGCCATATGGAACCCTGAGGTGTATGTTGGCTATAGCATGTTCATTGTAGGAACTGGATTGCATCAAGATGGGATCTATCTACCTCGGTGGTAGAGGAGCAGCCCTATGATAATCATGAGAATCAAGTCCTGAAGCCCATGGCCATGGCAGAGTGAAATAATAGAAAGAGTTTCTATTTAGATTTTCACATTGGACTCGAATCGAATGATTACATCATATGACAGAGACTAGGGTTTGACGAGTTCACCTTAACCCTAATCTGATCGGGGCTCAAGATAGAAGAACTTAATCACACAGGTAGCTGCACCAAGAGGTTCGCATTCAGCTCTGATGGGTTGCCACCATATACTGCTAGGTGTCACTGGTGGATTTTGGGAGCAATTAGAATGATTTAGATGATCGATCATTCTAGCTGTTCGAATCAGAAGAGTTCTGATCCATCGAAAGGAGTTTCGATGATGTCTATGATAGAGATCATGACATATCCCATTACCATACAGAACTGAACCTAACTGGGTCACACAAACAAGGGTTTGAATCTGGTGATCATCAATTGAACTGATCTAGTTCAATTGATCTGAATGAGATTCAATTAGGTTCAAGGAAATCGTGCTAGCACTCGATTGAACCTAACGTTCTTCTTTTACTATCATAAATAAGTTGTCCTGACTGAGCCAAAGGAGTTTGTGCTCAATCAGAGGCCTTCATATGGTCTGACTGGAGGTTGTCCAAGTCAGAGAATAGGTTGTCTTATTTGTAAGACATTACCTGCCATTTTTGGTCACCTGCCATTTCTTGTTCTTTGACTTTGGTCAAAAGTCTACCTTTGACTGGTCAAACGTTGACCATTGACCCTTTGACTTTTGACCACATGTCATGCACCTATTGGAGAGCTGGTGGGGGCCTGTCCCCCTGCCAGAACCTGGCAAGGAGAAGGGCGCACGCCAAGGGTGGCGTGAGCCCAAGTAGGAGGCGCCTAGGAGTCCTTGTTGGACAAGGACTCCATCCTCCCTTTTGGATTCCAATCAGAGTTCTACTAAGAATCCAGTTTGACTGGTCTTAGGCACCCTCTAAGGAGGAATCCAGGGGTCTCTATTCCAACCAATCAGATTTAGATCTGATTTCACAAAGGGTTGTGATTGGTTGAGAGGAAGAGGAGTTGGATCACAAGAGGTCTATAAATAAGACCCTGCGCCCAACCCTAATTCTAATGCAATTCAATTGAGAAACCCCACGCCCCAAGGCTGCCTCTCCCCTCCTTCTCCATGCCATAGCTTCTTCTCCCCTTGCTCTCCACGTCCAAAAGGTGTTTTGGACTTTGGTTGGTGCGATTCAGATCAAGGAAAGGCGATCAAAAGCAAGAAGGCTGCGCTGCTGCAAAAGGACGACTGCAGATCTTCAAAAGAGTTTTGAAGATCCTCCAGATCAGATCCAGATCTGATTTTTGGAGGTGTGATAGAGAAGAAGAGGATCTCCAGATCCAACCCGAGTGGATACCGGTAGAGGCCAGGCGCTTGCGTGGCTAGATCCAGAACCTTCCGCTGCAATCAGGATCATCTACAGGGTAATAGGATTACCCAAATCAGGTAAATTAAATTTGATTTAATTTATCTTATTTTATTTTATTTATTAAAATAATAAGAATCAGATCTGAAATATATCAAGATCTGATTGAGATCAAGAGAAAATTTTTGAAATATATCTCTTGATCTAATCAGATCTGGACGAACCTGGACCGGGAAATCAGGATTTCCCTTCAACTGGTATCAGAGCCATGGTTCTAAATTATTTAGATCTGATTTTAATTTTATTTTAATTAGAAAATAAAGTTATTTCAGATGTCACATGAGATGTGATCAGATATGAAATCAGAAAAATTAAAATTAAATTTAATTCTATTTCATGTTTAGCACAGGAAGACTATGTAATTAGTTTTCTTAAGGACCATTATGATATTCTTTTTGAAAAAAATAAAATTATAAGTAGTTTTCTTATAAATGGTCTCTATCAGTTATATATTGATATTTCTATTTTTAATATTGAGCAAAACGTGAATGCCATAGGATCAAAGCGACCTAGGGATAGTCTAAATGATAGGTATCTTTGGCACCTTAGGCTAGGTCATATGGCAGAAGAAATGGTTAACAAATTAAAGAAATTTGGGCTGTTAAGTTTGTTGACTTCTAAGTCATATCCGATTTATGAATCATGCCTTTATGGCAAAATGACCAAGCTCCCTTTTGTAGAACATGGGAAAAGGGCCACAGACCTACTTGCCCTAGTACACATAGATGTGTATGGCCCATTTGATGTGCCCACTAGAGATAATTATATCTACTTCATCACCTTTACTGATGATTTATCTTGGTATAGATATGTGTATTTGATGTGACATAAGTCTGAAGCCTTTAAAAAGTTCAAAAAATTCAAATTTAAAGTAGAAAAATAAATAGAAAAATCCATTAAGATTCTTCGATCAGATCGAGGAGGCAAATACCTTAGTCGGGAATATCTAGACTATCTTTAAAAAAATGGTATAGTATCTTAATGAACTCTACCTGAAATACCTCAACTCAATGGAGTTTTAGAATAGAAAAATCAGACCCTATTGGATATGGTCCGATCCATGATGAGCTTCATGAAGCTTCCTGAGTTTCTTTAAGGACATAGTCTAATGATCGCAATATATTTACTAAATAGAATTTTTTCTAAAACCATTCCTACCACACCGTATGAGATATGGCATGGTAAGAAATCAAGTCTGAGTTACCTCAAAATTTTGGATTGTCCGGCTCATGTCAAGAGATAGTAGGCGAACAAGTTAGAATCTAGGTCCTTTAAAGCTCGGTTCATTAGATTTTCTAAAGAGTCGTTAGGATATTATTTCTATCTTTCAGAAAATCATAATGTAATTATGAGTTGACATGTCATTTTTCTTGAAAAATAGTTTATTCAATATGATGGCATCGGGGGATAGATCAGGCTCGAGAAGAAGGGCTCTGAACTGCAATGAGCTAAGAAACCTGTGGAATCCAATCAAATTGAGCCAGTCCAAATACTACCTCCTCCAACTTGAAAATCAACTAGGATTTTTCATCCTCCTGAAAGGTACTTACATACAATTTCAGAGGTTGTTAAGAAAAAATTTCTCATAAAAAATGAGGTTCATGGTGATGATCCTAAGACCTATGACGAGGCGATATCAGATATCAACTCTGAGAGATGGTTAGAGGCAATGAAGTCAGAGATTGACTCAATGCACTTGAACTAAGTTTGGACTTTGATAGATCCACCTGAACGTATAGAACCTATTGGGTATAAATGGATCTTCAAGAGAATGATAGGTGCAGATGGGAATGTAGAGCTATTCAAAGTAAGACTCATAGCGAAAGGGTATAGTCAGTGCGAAGGCATTGACTATCAAGATATCTTTTTAACCGTAGCCATGCTTAAATCCATCCACATGTTGCTTGCTATTGTAGCCTATTTCGATTATGAAATATGGCAAATGGACATGAATATGACATTCTTAAATGTCTTGAGGAAGATATCTATATGGAATAACTGCTTGATTTCACATCCAGTGATTGTGATCACAAGGTATGCAAGCTACAAAGATCCATATATGGACTTAAGCAAGCATCTTGGAGCTGAAATGATAGTTTCAATGTTGTGATCAAATCATTTGGTTTCATAAAAAATGATAAGGAGCCATGTGTTTTCAAAAAGATCAGTGGGAGTGCTATTGTCTTCCTCATATTGTATGTGGATGACATCCTCCTAATTGGAAATGATATTTTCATGTTGACCATGGTCAAAATATGGTTGTCTAAAGAGTTCTCTATGAAAGACATTGGAGAAGCATCTTTTATTCTGAGAATTAAGGTCTATAGAGATAGACCCAATAGGATGCTAGGACTTTCATAGAAAATGTACATAGAAGAAGTGCTAAAAAGGTTTAGTATGAAAAATTCCAAAAGGGGTCTAGTATCCCTTAGACATGGCATTCATCTCTCCAAGAAGAAGTGCCCTAGCATACCTAAGGAGATTGAACACATGAGCAAGATTTCTTATGCTTCGATAATAGGAAGCCTCGTGTATGCCATGCTATGTACACGACCTAATATTGCCCATGCTATAAGTGTCATGAGCAGGTATCAGTCGAATCTAGGTGAAAAGCACTAGACTTTTATGAAACGTATCCTTAAGAACCTGAGAAGGACTAAGGATATGTTTCTAGTCTTTGATAATATAGAACTCCAGGTCTAGGGATATACAAACTTGAATTTTATGTCCGACATAGATGATCGAAAGTCGACATCTAGAAGTCTGTTTGTATGCAATGATGGTGCTGCTAGTTGGAAGAGTTCCAATCAGATAGTGATAGTAGACTCTATAATTGAAGCAGAATACATCACTGCATCGAAAGCTATGGAGCAGACATTTTGGTACAAGAAGTTCACCGCAGAGATCAGAGTGATGGCATCGGTTGTCGTCCCTCTATACTATGATAATAATGATGCCATAGCCCTAGCTAAGGAGCTGAGGTCTCACCAAAAATTCAAGCATATCGAGCGGCGATTCTATCTGATCTATGATTATCTCAAGATGGGATACGTCAAGGTTAAGAGAGTCGACACCGCAAATAATGTGACTGATCCACTAATGAAGCCATTAGAATAGCAGAAGATCGAAGCCTACCTTAAGAAGATGGGACTTAGATTTGTAGCTAATTGGCTTTAGGTCAAGTAGGAGTTTGTTAGATATGTGTTCTGAAAGCCAGATTGGCTAACACTTGTAACACACTTCTAGGAGCAATTTTATAATTTTGACTATAAATTAATAAAATGATTATTTTCTATCACCATATGTATTTAAAGTATTTATGATACATCCTTCGAGTTAATGGTAATCATAATTCATATTTTCAAGAGCTAAAAATTTAAGACCAGAATTCTCATAATTAACTCATAAACTGCTCCTGACCATAGGATCGTCACGAAAATGGTGATCGATCCAGAAGGTGAAGGAAAAATCTGATTTTCTGCTATAGGATCATCTAGATCTAATTAGATCTGAGGTAGATTTTTCTATAAAAATTTTTATAATCTAATCAAATCTAAGAGTTCTCAGTTTTGATCATAGTGATTTAATATTAAAAATTAAAAATTAAATTAAATTAGATTTAATTTTAAGTATCTTGTGGGTGATTCGATTATCCTGCGACGATCCTATTGGTTTCTGAGGTTCTATAATAAGCCACGTATGTGTCTGGCCTCTATCGGTATCCACTCAAGTTGGATCTAAATGTCTTCTTCTCATGAATCTCTCATCCAAAGGTCTAATCTAAATCTGATATGTAGATCCTTCAAAAATATTTTTGAAGGTAGCCCATCCGTCTCACAAACACCATTTCATAGATCCTGAATCTTATGCCAAAAACCTTGGACCTTCAACTCAGATTTGTGCCTAACATTTTAGACATGTAGAAGAGAGGAAGAGAGAGAATTAGAGGGGTGTGGAAGATGAAAGGGACAGCACTTGGGCATGGAAAGAAGATCACATCTTAAAGACCCTTTGGCACAAGGGTTCTTATAAAAAAATCCTATGCCATGTAGGAGTCCCTTTTGATAAAATAACCATCTTATTTGATCCTTAGGGATGTCTAGAATTAATCTCCACGTCAAACACCAGATCTCTATCTAGTTTTAATGCCAAAAGCCATCAAAACTGGGAAGGCATGAGTAGATAAGGAAGAGTCCATTATGCCTAGGACTCTTCCCTTAAGAGTTTAATCTAAATTAAACTCTATCATAACTTAGTCTAGGCATCTTCATAAATCATAAAACATGGCACACCCAAAGTATGACTCAAGCCCTATCACATATCCAAAAATTAGGTCAAAAGGATTTCTAAAGAATTTTCTAGAAGCATCTAATTAGGTGACCCTCAATTCTCTCAATTGGGTCAACTTTTGACCCTAGACCAATTGCACTAGGAATGGATTTAATTTATACAATTAATCTAATCTGAACTTATTCTAGTCAGATGAAAATAAATCTATTCAAGATATAGGAATAAGTCAAATCAAATTTGACTTGGTTACGATGAATCACAAAGATTACAAAAGGAGAAAGCCAGGCTAAATCGTGTGCTAGCACGATTATCTTAAATCTGATTGGATCTAATCCAAATCAATCAAACTAGATTAGCTCAATTGATGATATCCAAATCCAAACTCTTATTTATGTGACCTAGTTAGATTCAGTTCCATATGGTAATGAGACATGTCACGATCTCTCTCATCGACATCATCAAAATACCTTTCGATGGACCAGAACTTTTCTGATTCATATAATTAGAATGATCGATCTTCAAGATTATTCTAATTGCTCTCAAAATTCACTAGTGATATCTAGCAGTATATGCTGGCAATCCATCAAAATTGAAAGCAAATCTCTTGGTGCAGCTACCTATGTGATTGGATTCTTTGATATTGAGCCCCGACAGGATTAGGATTAAGGTGAACTCGTCAGACCAAACATCTATCATATAAATTAATCATCCAATTTGAGTCTGATGTAAAATCCAAGTAGAAACTCTTTTTATCATCTTTACTCTACCATGGCCATGGGCCTAAGGACTCAATCTCATGATTTTCATAGGACTGCTCGTCATCTACTGAGGTAGATAGATCCCCTATTGGTGCAATCCAATTCTTATAATGAACATGCTATAGCCAACATACACCTTAGGGCTCTGAATGGCTAGAAGATTGAATTAAGGAATAGTCAAACCATAACACCCTCAAGGTGAACTATCGATGCACCTTAGGTCAAAGAACCAGATACACCACTACAGCATTGAGTCAGTCATCGACGAGAAGGTAGACTTTCTTATGACTGCTTAAGGTGGTCATGCTCAATGCCCTCATTCTCTAACGAGTATCTATACTCTCGCTCTAGTGTCTCCACACCATAGACTCAAGATACATTTATCTTAAAAATATGATCGTACATCAATCTTCCAGATCGATCACCATCCTCATGATGATTCTATGGTCGGGAGCTATTTATGAGTTAATTATGAAAATTCATATCTCAAATTTTCAACTGTTAAAAATATGAATTATCATTACCATTAACTCAAAGGATGTATCACAAACACTTTAAATACATCCTATGATAAAAAATAATACTTTTATTAATTTATAGTCAAAATTATAAAATTATTCTTAGAAGTGTATTATAAGTGTTTAGCCAATCTAGCTTCTTGGGCACATATCAAATAGGTCAATCTAGAAGTTTGGTGTATGATAACTTTCTTAGAGTAGATGAGTCTTAAGTCTATGATGTGAAGACACCAGAGCGAGAGTACAAGTATTTGTTAGAGAACGCTGAGCATGACCACCTCGAGCAGTCATAAGAGAGTATATCTTTTCATCAATGATTGGCGCAGTGCTGCAGTGGTGTGCATGGTTCTTTGACTTGAGGTGCATTGACTGTTCACCTTGAGGGTGTGAATGAAGATATTAAACTTTAAGAAAGTGGTTGAAGTTCTCAGATCCAATGAGCATCGAGAAAGGCTAATTAGAGAAAACCCTAATTCAGAGGTGGTTTCTATGAATGAGTGGCAAGAAAGGCCTAAGAAGAGGATTCGAGATAAATCTAACGGTAGATCAAAGTCTCAAAAAAATCAGAAGGCTTGAAAATGCTATAAGTATCATCAATCTTGTCATATTAGAAGAAATTGCCTACTTTTAAAGAATGATAAGGAGAAGGATGCTTCTAAGGATGGATCAACTAGTGGGAGTGGTGCTCTATCATCTGAAGATAGTGAAAAAGATATACTAGTAGTATTTGATGAAGTAACAGAGTTGGACAACCACTAGATATTGGATTAAACATGTTTCCACCATTACATTGCACATCGAAAGTAGTTCTCATCTTATGAAAGATCTAATGAAGGGAGTGTAAGTCTTGGAGCCCATGTAAAGTTGTTGGTGTTGGTACAGTTAAAGTGAGGATGTATGATGGACTTATACGGACTCTCACCAATGTAAAGCATGTGCTAAAATTGAAGAAGAACCTGATAACCCTAGGTTACTTGGAAGGATAGAGATATGCTTTCAGGTAGTGGGTGTTTGAGGATTTTCAAGGATGCATTGGTGGTCATAAAAGAAAGAAGACTAAGCAATAACCTATATAGAATGAAAGGCTCAGTGGTTATAGATAGTGTAGAGGTGTCTATAGCAGCATGCAGGAGTAGCTAACCTAGAAGCTATGGTACTATCGTATGGATCACTTGAGTGATAGGGGGCTCACAGAGTTGAGTAGAAGAGGTTTAATTCAAGCATTTAGAAAGGAAGGAGATGACCAATGTGAGTCCTGTATCAATGACAAACAGCCTAGAGTTACATTTGCCAGTAGTACCAAGTGAAGTGAAGCTATTTTGGAGCTTGTTTACTTAGATGTATGGGGATTAGCACCTATTGCATCTCAAGGTAGAGTGATATATTTTATCACCTTCATAGATAATTTCTTCAGAAAGGTATGGGTCTATCTAATGAGAAAAAAATCAAATATTTTTGCCCAATTTAAAATCGAAGAGCTGAGGTGGAGAAGGAGATAGGGCAGTCAGTGAAGTATTTGAGGTCTGATAATGGAGAAAAATACACCAGCCTAGCATTTAAGAGATACTGTAAGAAAAATGAAATAAAACACTATTACATAGTGAAGATAACCCCTTAGCAGAATGGTGTCATGGAGAGGATGAACCAGACACTGACAGAAAAGGTCAAAAGCTTGAGGCTATAGGCATCACTACCCAAATCATTTTAGGGTGGTGCTCTAATTTATGCATATTTTTTTGTTAATAGATCTCCTCATAGAAAATTGAACGGAGAACTTTCAGAGGCTGTCTGGAGTGGGAAGAAGGTGGAGCTTGGCCACCTATAGGTATTTGACTATCCTGCATATGCTTTGGTAGAAGAAGCTAATAGAAGTAAGTTGGATCCAAAGTCATAAAAGATGATATTCATCAAATTTTCATAAGGTGTGAAGGATTTACTGCTATGGTATTCACATTCTCAGGGATGTGTTGTAAGTCAAAATATGATATTTGATGAAAAGAGCATCATCTTGAAGCCAAAAAGTACAAATAGAGCTATGAAGACAACACAGGACATCATGGGAAAGGTCTTGACTATGGTGATTTGCCCTCAACATCAACCTCGGATCGTATTTAGTTTGAGGTGGAGCTAGGCAGGCATGGTGATACACCTATGGAGGACTAGCATGAAGAGCAATCAATCTTGGAAGAAGTGCAGAGGTAGCCATATGTAGCAGACTTGTAGGATAACGCAAGGGGAGTAGCATTGCATAAGCCAAAGCGCATGGTTCACAAACCGGTGTGATATGGCATTGATGAAACTATTTTCTATGCTCTCATCACTACCATTAGAGATCTAGAGTGCTTTGAGGAGGCCATGGAGAGTTTAGATCGAGAGTCAAGGATGCAGGCCATAATGGATGAGATAGAGTCTCTTAAGAAAAACTGATTTTTGGGCATATCGAACTGGAACATGACTGAGTCGACTCAGTGCTGAGACTGAGACAGCTCTGTGTCAGGGCAGAGCTGACGGATCTTTTGTATGGGGATAGAATTTGGTTTGATTCTAGGATTCTTAAGGCCTGATTTAATAAGATCTTAAAGAGGCTAATTCATGTATGGATCGAGTTTAGATCCAGAGGATGAGAGCATGTTAAATCATGAATGTACATGGATTTGGGTGAGTATTTTCATATATTGGGTTAGCCTAGGAGAGTTTTTGAGCTAGAGTTTATTAGGGTTCATATGGGAACCCTAGGATATATAAACCAATGTATTATAACAATTACAATGTGGGGAATACAACATAACTTTTCTCACTAACTCTCTCTCTCTCTCTCTTTTCTCTCTGTTCCGATGCCAAAACCCTAGGTGCTGCCCCTTCCTCTCTTTTTCTTAGATTTTCTTTAGTTTTCTAGTTTAACACCTAGGTTTCACGTAAGAGATCGGTCCATAGCTGTGGCTCTGAGCAACTGTTGGCGTTATAGATGGTATCAGAGCTGCTGGTTGTTCTAACAGTTTGTATTAGAGCCCGATTGAGTATAGTGGAGGAAAAAGATCAGATTTTAGCAAAAGATCAGTAGCGGGTTTTTTAGATCTAGGTTTTCTCCAGGTTTTATGAGGAAGGGAGAGATCTAGAGGCTGCTATCCAACCTTCCTAGTTAAGGTACTTTTTAGATCTATCTTGATTTTTTATGTTGTGTTAGTGGTGTGGATTTAGTCATGGAAAGCATCATCAAGGTTGATTTTTAAAAGTTTAATGGTAAATAAAATTTCACTATATGAAAGGTTAGGGAGGAATATTTGCTGGTTCAAATGGGGTTGAATTCAACCTTGAAGGATAGGCTAGAGGAGGTGACAAATAAGGTATGGGTGTCCTTGGAGAAAAGGGTATGCCCCTTGATTAGGGCTTATCTAGCAGATGAGATTTCATATGGCATGTTGGAGGAGAGAATATCCAAGGGCTTATGGTCGAGGTTACACTAGTTGTACATGTTGGAAAAAGGATCCCAAAGTCAATTATCAGTATGTTGATGATTGTGCTGCATTGTAATTGTAACTGATTTATTAATTAGTAAAAAATATTTTTAGCATTTTTCATCATAAATTTTCATCTTCTAACGATCTCCATTGTTGTTATAAAGTCTTTAGGACTATTTAGGTTCAATAAAGAGAGAATTTATCGATTAGTCCTTAAAATTGTTCATGACTAAATGATAGACTGTTAATAAGGACGACAGCATCTATCGAGCATAGATTGCTGTATACCATATAGGTTGGTTGTCCTCTTAACCAAAGAGTATGGAGACACTGGTATGGCATACAGATGAGATATAGGGGTACATCATCCCTAAATGTGACCAACTTTAGGGCATTCTGCTATCGAGAATGTCTTTGATGGGATATAGGTATAAGTCTTCCTTATGCCTGACATCATCTTAGTGGCTTGCAAGCAACTCACTATGCTTTGGTACCGGACTAACTGAATTTCTAATTTAGTAATGAAAGACTTCTAGGCACAATCAAGTACTTGTGAAGTCGGTGTGTAATCAAGATGGAATTGACCACTCCAAGAGTTGGAGAAGAATATATTATTGTATTTCAATAAAGCAAAACCTTGGCCAGGATAATCCATGAGATAGATTTGGTATTTTGAAATACAATATGAATAGCCTGATTAGAGTTGATAGTTTAACTTTAAGGTATCCTACAAGTATTTTGGTTAAAGGGATGAATTATATGGAGACTATATCCACATGGGTTCTAAGAATGTTATTCTATACATTCGACCTATCCGATCATCAGGTACCATTGCTAGATAGTTACTTTGATTGGTATAGCAATTTATTTCTATACTACTGACTTAGGTTTGGACCTATGGGGTTACACATATTAGAGTTCATAGTTCGATCAGATGGTTGATCAATGATTGAGAATCATTCAAAGATTAAACAATCAATACGATTGATGTTTAACCTAGTGCAAATATTATAGGAGCACTGATTAGCAATTCAACTGTTAATTGGATTAATTTGATTAAGCTAGAGAGCTAAGATTAAATCTAATTAAATATGATTTAATTAGATTTAGTTTGGGCTTGATTGGATCAAGTTCAATTGGTTTATTGGATAAGCCAAATGCAAGGAAGAACTAGTCCTCGTTCAACTAGGACTTGGGTCAACCCAATTTTTTAATTTGATTAAAAAATTAAATTAAAATTAAATCTAATTTAATTAAGTTTTTAATTAGATTATGGTCTAATTTAATTGGTTGAGTTACTTCTGATTTGATTTGGTTTGAGAAATCATATTTGACCAAGTCAAATATGGAATCCTAGTAAGACTAAGATCCATCCTGCTTGCGCCACCTATATCCCATGCCCCCCATGCCCTTTCTCTCTTATTTTTGGGAAAAAATCTTCTCTCTCCCTAATCATATCACATGTCCACCCTTCTCCTCTATTTCTTATATGGCATTAAGTTGTGGACCAGGTCAATAGATGAAAAGTTATTGAAGTATGTTGGACTCTATATGATAGAATCCCAATAAACTTGGTCTCTTCCCATATGTGCTACCCCACACTAATTTCTCCTCTAATTTCTATGGTTAAAGGAGAAATTTTTATGCACCTATCCTAGTGGTCCACACCTAAAACAATGGAGGGGGCACCCAAGTGTTGGGCGCCCCAACTACTTTCCATAAGTGTTCTTATCTTGTGTAGGAATTTGTTGCAATGAAGACTCTTCCATATCTCTTTATAAGCGGGTCTTTTTGGACTAAATTTTACATTGATTCTAGTATTTGAGAGGGCTCTTGAGTATGTGAAAATTAGAGAGAGAGACTCTTGCAGCGTGGGGATTTCATAGACACCAATCTAGGTGTCTAGGTGAGAGAAAAGAGAAGAAGAGGGTCTTCTTCTAAGGTCTTTTGCTCTTCCTTTCTCCTCCTCTATCATAAAGACTTCTGAGTGTTGTTTTAGATCAAAAATCTTTTTCCTTCCTTTCAAGTTTTGGAGTGTCCAAGTCTTGAAGAAGAAAGGATCGGATCGATCATCGAAGAAGGATCAACATAGTACTAGCGTACTATGCTGATTTCCTACATCGAACTTTTGATCGAGGTTCATGGGCTCGTATGGACATCTCTTAGAGGCTGGATGCATGTGCAGCTTGGAGCTTCATCCTTCTACCTGGATCAGCAAGTTAGAATATCTAACTTGCATAGATAATATGGATATGATCTATTATTACATACCTGCATTAGATGTAGTGTAAATGCATGTTGATATGATCAACATATTTTTTTTTCTAATATTTTTAATTGTTGATTAAATCTCATGCTATGATCATATAATAAAATCTTAGATCTAGAGATTTCCTATCTTTTATGAATAAATTTTGTTTTATTTTTGCTTTTCGCTATCCGATCTTGAAAAGTTTCAAGATCTAGCCTTAAAATCCTAGATCTGGTTTCTTTAGTTGTTATCAGAGCCTAGGTTGATTATTACATGATTATATGTACATATTTAGATTATTTCTTAGATTAGATCTAATTTATAATCTGATTATTAAATCTTAAATTAAAAATTATGATCACACAAACTGATTATAAGGCTGCCCTGCTATAAGATTTATCTCTTATAGTAGAGAAGTTGTCCTAGTTCATGTAGATCTATTTCTTACCATAAATTTATTAGATATGATTTAATTTTATTTATAATTTATTAAATTTAAAAGAGTTTTAGATCTGAAAATAAAAGTTTTAGATTGTACGGACTAATTATAAGGTTGTCCTACTGTAAGGTTTATCTCTTACAGTGGAGAGGTTGTCGTAGTACGTATTGATCTAAAATATTAATCATAAAATTTTAGATTAGATCTAAGAGATTTTATGATCTGATTAAAAATATTTTAATCTAATTTTAATCATCATAAATATATTAGATTTGATCTAAGATAATTTATGATTTATTAAAGTTAAAACTATTTCAATTATACAAACCGATTCAGATTAGATCTAAAGTAGTTTCATGCTTATCTTAGTTGCATATTGATTATGAATCAAACATGCAACTTGGTTGGTAGAACTATGTTGTAAAAATATTTTACAAACATAAAAGTTATTTTCGAAAAGCCAAATCCTAACCCTCAGTGCAGAACTTAATTAAGAATTAAGAAATTATTTGATTAGGATCTAGGATTATGAATTAAAGATCCTAAGGCACAAATCATAATACATTGATTTAAATGGACTAGTGGGGATTAGGTCCATTAATTAGATTAAACCTAAGGTTAGATTAAAGAATGAACTTAATTAGAAAATTGACTAAATCTAATCAATTCTCTAGATAAATTATAATAGTTGTAGTTGGTCAAGTCCATATCTTTAATGAGATTCAAGATGGACTTAATTCTTGACTACGTGGTCTAGCATGAACTATTAGGTTGATCTAATCAAGACTAATTAAATAACTAGTGTCAAAGATAAACTAGATCGATGGTCTTTAATTGGCAGCTTGCTTACCTGGCCATTTTTGATAGTGTCTAAGCCAAGCTTTAGTAGACGCTCCCATTGATCGTACTTATCTAGGCTCTTGGTGAAATTATATTTTAATCGAATCATTTGACTATTCGAGCTGACCCATGTCAGCTACGTAAATTAGTGTGACTGATTTATGTGCTCCTAGACTAGTATATTGATGATCTTCCTTAAGTTGACTTGATGAAGACAATGAGAGGATCATGACAAGCTGGTTAATCTGACCTTTCCTCTTCTTTAAAAATTAAATTTTTTAAAATTATTAAGTTCCTAAAATGAAATAGCTATTGTGATAACTAGATCATAGCCTCCTATTAAATGGGTGATATTGGGTCCATTAGTTGGATAATCAATGGAGGCCTAAAGATTTGGTGCATATCAGCTAATGGAATTATCATTCATTATATGATTTCTTGGCTACATCTTTCTAAATGTTAGTTAGGTTAGCCAACCAAAGTTGGGCCTAATCATTTATTGATTTAATGGACCATGTGTGGTCATGTTAATGGTTAGACCTAATCGGATCTGTTTAGTAGAGGCCAAAGCCAACTAATTAGGGACTAGGATAAAAATTTAATTACTAAAAATTATTTGAAGAAATAATTGGTTATGAACCTATCCTTCGATGTACATAGATTGGCTAACCAAAGTTGGGCTCGTGTGTAGTCTATGTTGATTCTAGTACCCATTAAAAAATTGGGATAATTCCTCAAATTAGAGGTAGAGGCTATCAATTTGAATAAAATAACGGAAGAACCTTTTCATTAAAGTCCAAGTCTTTAGATTTAATAAATCAATTACTATTTAGATTATGGTTTTCTTTTATGCAGATATTGTTAGATATATGGGCCCTAGAAACCAGAATTGGCTGACACTTGTAATATACTTCTAGGGATAAAATTATAATTTTGATTATAATCAATAAAATGGATTATTTTCTATCACATATGTGTATTTAGTGTCTGTGATACATCCTTTGAGTTAATGGTAATGATAATTCATATTTTCAAGAGTTGAAAATTTAAGACATGAATAATCATTATTAACTCATAAAATGCTCCCAACCATAGGATCATTATGAGGATGGCGATTGATCCAGAAGGTTGGTGTACAATCGCTTCTCTTTAGTAGATGAGTCTTGAGTCTACGGTGTGGAGACACCAGAGCGAGAGTATAGGTACTCGTTAGAGAACGAGGGCACTGAGCGTGACCACCTCGAGTAGTCATTAGGAAGTCTACCTTCTCGTCAATGACTGACTCGATGCTGCAGTGGTGTGTCTGGTTCTTTGACCTGAGGTGCATCGGCAGTTCACCTTGAGGGTGTTATAGTTTGACTACACCATAACTCGATCTCCTAGCCATTCGGAATCCTGAGGTGTATGTTGGCTATAGCATGTTCATTGTAGGAACTGGATTGCATCAAGATGGAATCTATCTACCTCGGTGGTAGAGGAGCAGCCCTATGATGATCATGAGAATCAAGTCCAGAAGCCCATGGCCATGGTAGAGTGAAATAATAGAAAGAGTTTCTATTTAGGTTTTCACATCGGACTTGAATCGAATGATTACATCATATGACAGAAACTAGGGTTTGACGAGTTCACCTTAACCCTAATCTGATCGGGGCTCAAGATAGAAGAACTTAATCACACAGGTAGCTGCACCAAGAGGTTCGCATTCAGCTCTGATGGGTTGCCACCATATACTGCTAGGTGTCACTGATGGATTTTGGGAGCAATTAGAATGATTTAGATGATCGATCATTCTAGCTGTTCGAATCAGAAGAGTTCTGATCCATCGAAAGGAGTTTCGATGATGTCGATGATAGAGATCATGACATATCCCATTACCATACAGAACTGAACCTAACTGGGTCACACAAACAAGGGTTTGAATCTGGTGATCATCAATTGAACTGATCCAGTTCAATTGATCTGAATGAGATTCAATTAGGTTCAAGAAAATCGTGCTAGCACTCGATTGAACCTAACGTTCTTCTTTTACTATCATAAATAGTTGTCCTGAACTGAGCCAAAGAAGTTTGTGCTTGAATCAGAGGCCTTCACTATGGTCTGACTGGAGCCTTGTCCAGGTCAGAAAAGGATTGTCTTATTTTGTAAGACAATTACCTACCATTTTTGGTCACCTGCCATTTCTCATCCTTTGACTTTGGTCAAAAGTTGACCTTTGACTGGTCAAATGTTGACCATTGATACTTTGACTTCTATCCACATGTCATGCACCTATTGGAGAGCTGGTGTGGGTTTGTCTCCCTATCAGAAACTGGCAAGGAGGAGGGCGCATGCCAAGGGTGGCGTGTGCCCAAGCTTGATGCACCCAGGAGTCCCTATTGGATAGGGACTCCATCTCCTTATTGGATTCTAATTAGACTCCTCCTAAGAACCAACTTTGACTGTTCTTAGGTGCCATCTAAGGATGAATCCAAGGAACTCTATTTCCACCAATCAGATTTAGATATGATTTCACAAAGGGTTCTGATTGGTTGGAATGAAGAGGAGTTGGATCACGCATAGTCTATAAATAAGATCCTACGCCCAACTCAAAGCATAGACACAAGTCTCTACACCCCAAGGCTGCCTCTCTCTTCCTCCTCCATGCCAAGTTCTTCTTCTCCCTCTCCATGCCAACTCAAAGCATTGAGAATTTCAGATCTAAGACATATTCATAATACTGGGTTTGGGCTTGGGTAGCTTAATTAGGTCTACGCGGTTGATCAAATCAAATCAAGAGTTGGTTAGATGGGATTAACAATGCTTAAATTTACCAGCCTAATAGGATTAAGACTGGGTCAAGATCGAGTCACGATCAAATAAGACCTAATTAGGCTCAAAGGTTAGAGTCTAGATTGTAGGCTAACCCAATTGGTTTTGTCTTAATAATTTGGTGTCTAAGGTAAGTTTGGCAGATACGATCTACTGATTTTTAATTGGGAGCTACTCGATCTGAATACGTTCTTGTATGAGTTAATGGCATATTCCTTCCACCGGTCTCACTTACCTGGCCATATCTGTTGACACAGTTCTGATCTGAGGTGGTCAATAATCCGAGCTAACCCATGCCACTAGGTTAGTCATAATTGTTATGACTATGACCAAGTCTAGTTTAATGAGACCTGAATCAATTCTCCCTAAGAAAAGATTAAGTCTGAGGTCTTCCACCATTGTAGATGTGCGGGCCCTTCCCGGGGTTGATTGTTCTCGGCTGGATACAGTGGCTCAGTTGCACCGAGAAAGATGCAACCATGTCTATTAGGCATTGGATGCTATGGGCTGGAGGATGAGTTGGGCTCAATATTTCGGATACGGTGAGAGACTCAATTAGGAACCCAGTCTATGCAAATGGTGGGTCTGACTTAACTAAGGAGTGGATCAATATTTTGGATACGGTGAGATTCATGAATTAGAGACCAAGTTTGGGTGCACCATGATTAGAGAATCATTGAACAAGAGTTGTTCACTCATTGGCTAACCCATCACCAATAACTGTTAGGTGAGGTGATGAGTCAGTTGGTGAGACCGCACCACCCACTAGAAATCATTAATCGTGGAGATTTTTGCATCTCTACAGAGGGAGTGTAGGGATCCGAGAAAATAGTGGGAGCTAATTTGTTTAAAAATAAAATTCCTAAATAAATTGGTCAAGTCATAATTACAGTATCTAACTAGAATCTTTGACTCTCTACAGGAAAATGTCTGCGTCCAACCCATTGGCACGTATCCTAGACACACATAGACTGACTGGACCCAATTATAAAGATTGGCTCAGGAACTACAAAATTATTTTGGGTTCCAAGAAGTTAACCCATGTATTTGGACCAGGACCCTCCCACCTTACCAGCCCGTCCATCCACTGAACAGAGAGCATCTCTGAAAAAATGGATAGACGAAGATAATAAGGCCAGATATTACATGTTGGGCTCGATGTCTGATGAGCTCCAGCGCCAACATGAAGATATCGGGACTGCTCGCCAAATGTTGGCTCACCTGCACAGGAGATGTTTGGTGAACAGAGTCGCGCAGCCAAATATCAAGTCACGAAATGACTTTTTAAGGCTAAGATGCGTGATGGGCAGTCAGTCCAAGATCACTGTCTGACAATGATCAAGGACATGGAAGAGCTTGAGAAGCTCGGTGTGAAGTTAGGACTTGGATCTGCAGAACGATATTATTCTGCAATCCTTGACTGATGCATATGGGCAATTCATCATGAATTACCACATGCATAAACTTCAAAATTCCTTGGCCGAATTAATGAATATGCTGGTTACCGCTGAGCTTTCTATGAAAGGTTCTAAAGGCTCAGTTCTTGCTATGGAACGGACTTCTTCCAAAAGAAAGTCTTATGGAAAGAAAAAGAAGTCTGTGAAAAAGCAAAAGGTGGAAGGATCAAAGAAGAAGAAGGCAGAGCCGAAGAAGAAGGCCGATGTCAAAGGAAAGTGTTTCCATTGCAACAGCGACGGCCATTGGAAGCGGAACTGCCCTACTTACCTGGCCACCCTGAAGAACAAGAAGGAAGGTCCTTCTGGAGGTATGCTCGTTATTGAGTCTAACCTTACGGTTTCTTCTGCATCCAGTTGGGTGCTTGACTCTGGTTCTAGTGCTCATCTGTGCACTTCCATGCAGGGTCTTGAGGATAGCAGGAGGCTGAGGGATGGAGACATGATCCTACGCATCGGTAATGGAGCAAGAGTTGCTGCAGTAGCCGTGGGAACATACCCTCTTCGATTACCATCTGGTTTAGACTTAGTTTTGAAAGACTGTTATTATGTGCCTGCAGCTAGCAGGAATTTGATTTCTGTTTCATGCTTAGCACAAGAAGGCTTATGTGATTACCTTCTTTAAGGACCATTGTAACATTCTTTATGAAAGAAATAAAATTGCAAATGGTTTCCTTATTAATGGTCTTTATCAGCTACATATTGATGTACCTGTTCTAACTATCGAGCAAAACGTGAATGCCAAACGACCTAGGGATAGTCCAAACGACAGATATCTATGGCACCTGAGATTAGGTCATATAGCAGAAGATAGGATCAACAAATTGGAGAAAAATGGGCTATTGAGTCCATTGACTTTTGAGTCATATCCAACTTGTGAATCTTGTCTTCAAGGCAAAATGACTAAACTCCCTTTTGTTGGACATGGGGAGAGGGCCACAGATCTCCTTGCCCTAGTACATACTGATGTGTGCGGCCCATTTGATGTGCCGGCTAGAGGCAATTTTGTCTACTTCATTACCTTTAACGATGATCTGTCTAGGTATGGGTATGTGTATCTTATGAGACACAAGTCTGAAGCTTTTGAAAAGTTCAAAGAATTCAGACATGAAGTAGAAAAACAAACTGAAAAACCCATTAAGGTTCTTCGATCAGATCGAGGAGGTGAATACCTTAGCCGGAAATTCCTAGACTATCTTAAGGAAAATGGCATAGTCTCTCAATGGACTCCACCAGGAACACCTCAACTCAACGGGGTTTCAGAATGGAGAAATCGGACTCTATTGGATATGGTCCGATCCATGATGAGCTTCACAGACCTCCCTGATTTTCTTTGGGGACACTTCATTGTTAACTTCAATTTATCTACTGAATAGGGTTCCCTCTAAAACCGTTCCTACCACACCGTATGAGATATGGCACGGTAAGAAACCAAGTCTGAGTCATCTCAGAATTTGGGGTTGTCCGGCTCATGTCAAAAGACAACAAGCGGACAAGTTAGAGTTTAGGTCCTTTAGAGCTCGATTCATAGGATATCCTAAAGAGTCATTAGGATACTATTTCTACATTCCAGAAGACCACAATGTGATTGTGAGTCGACATGCCATCTTTCTTGAAAAATAGTTTATTCAAGATAGCGGCATTGGAAAGTAGATTAAGCTTGATGAGAAAGTCTCACAAGTACAACGAGCTAAGGACCAATTGGAACCAAATCAGGTTGAGCCAATAAGAACACTACCTCCTCCACCTCGTAGATCGGAAAGAGTTTTCCCATCCCCCTGAAAGATACTTAGGTATTATTTCAGAGGAAGTAGAGAAAATGTTCCTCGTAGGTAATGGTGCTCATGGTGATGATCCCAAAACCTACAACGAGGCGATATCAGATATCGACTCCGAGAAATGGCTAGAGGCAATGCAGTCAGAAATTGACTCGATGCACTCAAACCAAGTCTGGACCTTGGTAGATCCACCAGAAGGTATAGTACCTATTGGGTGTAAATGGATCTTCAAGAGAAAGATTGGTGCAGATGGGAATGTGGAGACATTCAAGGCTAGACTAGTGGCAAAAGGTTATAGTCAACGCGAAGGCATTGACTATCAGGATACCTTTTTCCCAGTGGCTATGCTAAAATCCATCCGCACATTGCTTGCCGTTGCAGCCTATTTCGATTATGAAATATGGCAAATGGACGTGAAAATGGCATTCTTAAATGGATATCTTGAGGAAGATATCTATATGGAACAGCCGCTAGGTTTCACATCCAGTGATACTGATCACAAGGTTTGCAAGCTGCAAAGGTCCATATATGGACTTAAGCAAGCATCTCGGAGCTGGAACACTCATTTCAATGATGTGATCAAAAAGTTTGGTTTCATCAAAAATGAAGAGGAACCATGTGTTTTCAAAAAGGTCAGTGGGAGCGCTGTTGTCTTCCTCGTATTGTACGTGGATGACATCCTCCTTATTGGGAATGATATTCCCATGTTGACATCAGTCAAAATATGGTTGTCCAAGGAATTCTCCATGAAAGACCTAGGTGAAGCATCCTTTATTCTAGGAATTAAGGTCTATAGGGATAGACCGAATAGGATGCTAGGACTTTCACAGAAGATGTACATAGAGGAAGTACTAAAGAGGTTTAGTATGGAAAACTCTAAGAGGGGATTAATACCCTTCAGACATGGTATTCATCTTTCCAAGAAGATGTGCCCTAGCACACCTGAGGAAATAGAACGCATGAGCAAGATCCCTTATGCTTCTGCAATAGGGAGCCTCATGTATGCCATGCTATGTACACGACCTGATATAGCCCATGCTGTGAGTGTCACAAGCAGATATCAGTCAAATCCAGGTGAAGAACACTGGACTTCTGTGAAATGTATCCTTAAGTACTTAAGAAGAACTAAGGATATGATGTTGGTCTTTGGTAATGGAGAACTCCAAGTCCAGGGATACACAGACTCGGATTTCATGTCCGATATAGATGATCGAAAGTCGACATCTGGGAGTCTGTTTGTGTGCAATGGTGGTGCTGTCAGCTGGAAGAGTTCCAAGCAAACCATGATAGCAGATTCCACCATGGAAGCAGAATATATCGCTGCATCAGAGGCTGCGAAGGAAGCATTCTGGTACAAGAAGTTTGCTGCAGAAATTGGAGTAATGCCATCAGATGCCATTCCTCTATACTGCGACAATAATGGCGCCATAGCCCTTGCTAAGGAGCCGAGGTCTCACCAGAAATCCAAGCACATTGAGCGGCGATACCACCTCATCCGCGATTACCTCGAGAAGGGTTACGTCGAGGTCAAGAGAGTCAACTCCACAGACAATGTGGCAGACCCACTTACAAAGCCGTTGGGCCAGCAGAAGATCGAAGCCCACCTTGAGAAGATGGGACTTAGACTTGTAGCCAATTGGCTTTAGGACAAGTGGGAGATTGTTAGATATATGTGCCCTAGAAGCCAGAATTGGCTGACACTTGTAATACACTTCTAGGGGCAAAATTATAATTTTGACTATAATCAATAAAATGGGTTATTTTCTATCACATATGTGTATTTAGTGTCTGTGATACATCCTTTGAGTTAATGGTAATGATAATTCATATTTTCAAGAGTTGAAAATTTAAGACATGAATAATCATTATTAACTCATAAAATGCTCCCGACCATAGGATCATCACGAGGATGGTGATTGATCCGGAAGGTTGGTGTACAATCGCTTCTCTTTAGTAGATGAGTCTTGAGTCTACGGTGTGGAGACACCGGAGCGAGAGTACAGGTACTCGTTAGAGAACGAGGGCACTGAGCGTGACCACCTCGAGTAGTCATTAGGAAGTCTACCTTCTCGTCAATGACTGACTCGATGCTGCAGTAGTGTGTCTGGTTCTTTGACCTGAGATGCATCGGCAGTTCACCTTGAGGGTGTTATAGTTTGACTACACCATTACTCGATCTCCTAGCCATATGGAACCCTGAGGTGTATGTTGGCTATAGCATGTTCATTGTAGGAACTGGATTGCATCAAGATGGAATCTATCTACCTCGGTGGTAGAGGAGCAGCCCTATGATGATCATGAGAATCAAGTCCAGAAGTCCATGGCCATGGTAGAGTGAAATAATAGAAAGAGTTTCTATTTAGATTTTCACATCGGACTCGAATCGAATGATTACATCATATGACAGAAACTAGGGTTTGACGAGTTCACCTTAACCCTAATCTGATCGGGGCTCAAGATAGAAGAACTTAATCACACAGGTAGCTGCACCAAGAGGTTCGCATTCAGCTCTGATGGGTTGCCACCATATACTGCTAGGTGTCACTGGTGGATTTTGGGAGCAATTAGAATGATTTAGATGATCGATCATTCTAGCTGTTCGAATCAGAAGAGTTCTGATCCATCGAAAGGAGTTTCGATGATGTCGATGATAGAGATCATGACATATCCCATTACCATACAGAACTGAACCTAACTGGGTCACACAAACAAGGGTTTGAATCTGGTGATCATCAATTGAACTGATCTAGTTCAATTGATCTGAATGAGATTCAATTAGGTTCAAGGAAAATCGTGCTAGCACTCGATTGAACCTAACGTTCTTCTTTTACTATCATAAATAAGTTGTCCTGACTGAGCCAAAGGAGTTTGTGCTCAATCAGAGGCCTTCATATGGTCTGACTGGAGGTTGTCCAAGTCAGAAAAGGGTTGTCTTATTTTGTAAGACAATTACCTGCCATTTTTGGTCACCTGCCATTTCTTGTTCTTTGACTTTGGTCAAAAGTCTGACCTTTGACTGGTCAAATATTGACCATTGACACTTTGACTTTTGACCACATGTCATGCACCTATTGGAGAGCTGGTGGGGGCTTGTCCCCCTGCCAGAAACCTGGCAAGGAGGAGGGCAGCACGGCAAGGAGGAGGGCGCACGCCAAGGGTGGCGTGTGCCCAAGCTTGGAGGCGCCCAGGAGTCCCTGTTGGATAGGGACTCCATCTCCTTTTTGGATTCCAATTAGAGTTCTCCTAAGAACCAACTTTGACTGGTCTTAGGCACCATCTAAGGATGAATCCAAGGGACTCTATTCCCACCAATCAGATTTAGATCTGATTTCACAAAGGGTTGTGATTGGTTGGGATGAAGAGGAGTTGGATCACGCATAGTCTATAAATAAGACCCTGCGCCCAACTCAAAGCATAGAATCAATTCTCTACACCCCAAGGCTGCCTCTCTCTTCCTCCTCCATGCCAAGTTCATCTTCTCCCTCTCCTCTCCATGCCCAAAGAAGTTTGGGATCTCAGTTGGTGCAATCTAGGTGAGAGAAAGGCGATAGAAAGCTAGAAGGCTGCGCTGCTGCAAAGGACAACTGCTGATCTTCAAAAGCTATTTTGAAGATCCTCCAAATCAGATTCAGATCTGATTTTTGGAGATGTGATAGAGAAGAAGAGGATCTCCAGATCCAGCCCAAGTGGATACCAATAGAGGTCAGGCACTTGCGTGGCTAGATCCAGAACCTTCCACTGCTTATAGGATCATCAATGGGTAATAGGATTACCCTACATCAAGGTAAATTAAATCTAATTTAATTTATCTATATTTTATTTTAATTATTAGAATAATAAAAATTAGATTTGAAATATCCTAAATCTAATTCGGATCAAAGAGAAAAGTTTTGAAATATATCTCTTGATCCGATCAGATCTGAACGAACTTAATCTGGAAAATCAAGATTTTCCTTCAAATATGGCCATTTTTCTATCGCTCTGATAATTGTTGGATAATGATAAGTTGGTAGGATCCAACTTTAGTAGTTGGTACCAAAAGTTGAAGATAGTACTAGAGCATGAATGGATCCTGTATGTATTGATGTATCTTGCACCTAAAGAGCCGGCTACTAATACACATGGAATAATCAAAGACACTTACCAAAAGTAGCTTAGTGATCGAACCATGGTGTGTTGCATTATATTGGCTGCAATGAGTGATGAGTTCAATTACAAATCCAAGATGACTCAGCCAAAAAATATGCTTCAAGTGTTGGAGGATTCTTTTTGCACATCCGATGATGTTGAAAGGCACAAGACTAGTTGTGCCATCTTCAATGTCAAGATGCGGGATGGAACCTCTATCACTGATCATGTACGTACATAATCGAGCTAATAGAGCGATTGAGCAAGCTCGGCTTTTTCTTACATAAATAGTTTGAAAAAGATGCAATACTAAACTCGCTGTCCAAGTCCTATCTTCCATTTCTCACTTATTTCAAAATGATAAAGCCTAAAGTAGACTACCATGGGTTACTGGGGTTGCTTCAGAACTTTGAGAAGGATTACCAACTCTATAAGGAGTCAGTGAACTTAGTGGGAGGTTCATCTTCTAGTTCTCGATCCTTTAGAAAAGAAAAGAAGAACAAAAAGAAAAAGGTGCAAGTTTAGGCTAGGATATCTATGCAAGATTAGATCAGGAAGATCAAGCTTGATAAGGGTCAAGCTGAATGCTTCTTTTGCAAGAAGCGAGGATACTAGAAGAGAAACTGTCCTTAGTACATTACCTTCCTAGACCCAAATAGGTAGAGAAAGAAGCAAGCAGTTGTTGGGCAAGGTATTTATATGATAACTCCTTATAATTTCTCTATTTATGATTATACTGACTGGATATTGAATATCAATAGCTCTTACCATAGTGGGAATTCGTTGCAGGGATTGCAGGTCAGTAGGAGATTTAAGCAAGGTGAGAGGTTCTTGAACATTGAAGATGGAAGATCAGTTCTAGTTCTAGCTTTAGGAATCTTGAAATTTGTATTTGAGTCACATACTATTATTTTTGATGATTATCATTTCTATCCAAGTTTCTTTTTAAATATCATTTCTGCAGGCCTTCTGGCCAAAAATAATTATGAAATTTAATAAAAAATTAATTTTGTAATATCATTATGAATGATGTTATTATTTTCTTTAGACATTTGAATAATGGTGTATATATGTTATCACAACCTGTTAGTGTAGTCGATTCAACTGGCAAGCATCCCAGATTAGATATTATGCCAGATATTTACTTATAGCACTACAAGCTAGGTCACGTAAATAGGAATAGGATAAATAGGTTGACTCAAGAGAAAATCATCAAAGTCGGTGATTATGAATCATTTCCAACTTGTGAGTCCTATCTTTTTGATAAAATGACTAAGTCATCTTTTACTGAAAAAGATGAGAGAGCCACTGAGCTCTTAGGTCTAGTACATACTGATGTATATGGATCAATGAGCACAAGTGCCAAAGGTGGATATTTTTATTTCTTCACTTTCATAGATGATCTATCCAGATATGGATATGTCTATCTGATTAAATACAAGTTGGATTCATTTGAAATATTCAAATAATTCTAAAATAAAGTAGAAAAATAAATAGAAAAGAATATTAAAACTCTTCAGTCTGATCGAGGAGGAGAATATCTTTCTAGTGAATTTCTCATATATCTAGAAGAGAATAGGATTCTCTTCCAATGGACTCCTCAAGGAACACCATAGCATAACGGTGTGTCTGAAAGGAGGAATTGAACTCTGTTAGACATGATCGATCCATGATGTGTTTTGCCAGCTTGTCGATATCCTTCTGGAGATATGCACTTGAATCAACTTGCTATCTATTAAAAAGGATTCTAAATAAGTCTATAGTTAAGACTCCATATGAGATATGGACAAGACGTAAGCCAACACTTTCATACCTTAGGGTTTGAGGGTGCTCGACTTATATCAAATGGTTAGTTACAGATAAACTTGGACATAGATCTAACGAGTGCACATTCATAGGGTATCCAAAAGCGATCAAAGGATACTATTTCTACCATGCTAATGAATAAAAGGTGTTCGTCAACCTTAAGGCAACCATTTTAGAAAAAGTGTTCCTTGGTGAAGGAACTATTGCCTCTAAAGTTGAACTTGATAAAGTTCAATAGGTAGAAAAATCGACATCTATTGCTAAACCTGAGTTGGATTTAGTTAAATTAGATCTGAAGCCTAGTGTACCTACACCACTAAGGTAATTCGGTAGAGTATAGTGTCACCTAGATAGATACTATGGTTTCTTAGTTTAGGATGGTGATCCCATCAAACTCAATGAGAATGATGAGGATTCGATCACATATATGGATGCTATGCAGAGATCTGATTTCGAGAAATGACTTGAGGCCATGATATCCGAAATGGAGTCCATGAAAGTTAATGATATGTGGATATTGCTTGACCCACCTGAAGGGGTTAAATCTATTGGGTGTAACTAGGTCTTCAAAAGAAAGAGGGACATGATAGAAAGATGGAGATCTATAAAGCCCATCTGGTTGTCAAGAATTATCATCAACATCATAGTATTTACTATGACGAGATGTTCTTCTCTATGGCAATGCTTAAATCTATTTGGATAATGCTTGTAATAGCTGCTCATCTGGATTATGAGATCAGGTAGATGGATGTAAAAATAATTTTTCTAAATGGAGAGCTGGCTAAAGAGGTGTACATGATACAACCTGAGGGGTTCACATCCATAGATGAGTCCAAGGTGTATAAATTTTAGAGATCCATTTATGGATTAAAGCAGGCATCTTGGAGTTGGAACATGCATTTTAATAAGGTGATCAAAATGTATGGCTTCATTAAAAATGGAGAAGGGCCCTGCATTTATAAATGGGCAAATGGTCCAGCAGTGGCATTCCTTGTCTTGTACATGGATGACATTCTCTTAATCGAGAATGACATCCTTGCACTATAGGAAATAAAAATTTGGTTGTTATCTTAGTTCTGCATGAAGGACTTGAGTGAAGCATCCTACATCCTAGAGATGAAAATCTATAGAAATAGATCTAGAAGAATGCTTGGGTTATCCCAGTCTATGTACATAGATACTATACTGAAGAGTTTCAGCATGGAGAATTCAAAAAAGGGCTATCTCTCGATAGGCCATGAAATTTTTCTCTCTAAGAAGGATTGTCTGACAACTCCTAAAGAGAGAGAGCGTATGAGTAGAGTCCCATATGCTTCGACAGTGGGATCTATCATGTACATCATGATATGTACGAGACCAGACATGGCATACTCACTAGAAGTAGTGAGTAGATACCAGTCTGATCGTAGAGAAAACCATTGAAAAGTGGTTAAATACATCCTTAAATATTTGAGAAATACTAAGGACCAATGGTTGGTTTATAGCGAATCAAATCTAAAACTTATGGGGTTTACCAACTTCAGCTTTCAATTTGACCATCATGATAGTAGAAGCATGTTGGGTTATTTCTTTACTCTAAATGATGGAGCCATCTATTGGAAGAGTTTCAAGCAGTATACTACGATAGACTCTATTTGTGAAGTAGTATACATTGCATAATCAGATGCCATGAAGGAAGCTGTGTGGCTAAAATGGTTCATAACCAAGCTCAAGTAGCACCCTTCCTTAATGGTCCAGTCCTGCTCTACTGCAACAGTACTGGTGCCATAGCTTAGGCAAAGGAATCAAAGGCATACTAGCGAACGAAGCACATTCTGCACCGCTTCCATATGGTTCGAAATATCATGGATTGAGGTAACGTCGACCTTCAAAAGATCGATGGAAAGGAGAACCTGGCTGACCCCTTCACTAAAGCCTTGGCAATAAAGAAACTCAACAACCACAAGTCAAAGATGGGTATTAGATACTATGTCGAGTGGCTTTAGAATAAGTGGGAGTTGTTAAAAAATGTGTCCTAAAGCTAATTATCAGTCTATTGATGGTTGTGCTGTATTATAATTATAATTATTTTATTAATTAATAAAATATATTTTTAATATTTTTTAATGAACTCCATTGTTGTGATGAAGTCCTTAGGACTATTTAGATTTGATAAAAAGAGGATTTATCAATTAGTCCTCAAAACTGTTCACGATCAAATGATAGGTTGTTAATAAGGATGATAGCATGTATAGAGCATAGATCGTTGTATACCATATAGGTTGGTTATCCTCTTAACCAAGAAGTATGGAGATATTGATATGGCATACAAATGAGATGTAGGGGTACATCATCACTGACTGTGACCAACTCTAGAGCATTCTACTATGGAGAATGTCTCTAATGGGATATAGGTACAAATATCGCTTAGACTTGAGATCACCTCTGTGGCTTGCATGCAACTCACTATACTTTAATACCAGACTAATTAAATTACTAATTTAGTAATGGAAGGCTTCCAGGCACAGTCAAGTACTTATAAAGTTGGTGTGTGATCAAGATAGAATTGACCACTCCGAGAGTTAGAGAAGAATGTATCACTATATTTTAATATAGCAAAATCTTAGCTAGGATAATTCATGAAATGGATTTGGTATTTTGAAATACAATATAGACAGTCTGATCAGAGTTGACAGTTTATTGAGGTGTCCTATGAGCATTTTGGTCAAGGGGATAAATTATATGGAAACTATATCCGCATGGATTCTAAAGATATTGTTCTACACATTCGATCTATCCAACCATCAGGTATCATTGCTAGATGGTCACTTTGACTGGTGCAAAAATTTATTCCTATGCTACGGACTTAGGTTTGGATCTATGGGGTCACATGCATTAGAGTTCATGATGGGATAGAATGGTTGATCAATGATTGAGAATCGTTCTAAGGTTAAACAATCAATACGATTGATGTTTAATCTAGCATAAATATTGCAGGAAGATCGATAAGCAATTTGATTGCTAATTAGCTGAATTTGATTAAGCTAGAGGGCTAAGATTAAGTTTAATTAAATATGATTTAATTAGATTTAGTTTGGGCTTGATTGGATCAAGTTCAATTGGTTTATTGGATAAGCCAAGTGTAAGGAAGAACTTGTCCTAGTTCAACTAGGATTTGGGTCAACCCAATTTTCTAATTTGATTAAAAAATTAAATTAGAATTAAATTTAATTTAATCTAATTTCATTAAGTTTTAATTATATTAGGATCTAATTAATTAGGTTGAGTTATTTCTGATTTGATTTGGTTTGAGAAACTATATTTGACCAAGTCAAATATGGAATTCTAGTAAGACTAGGATCCATCTTGCTTGCGCCACCTATATCCCATGCCTCCTATGCCCTTTCTCTCTTATTTTTGATAATAAATCTCCTCTCTCCCTGATCATCACGCACACCCACCCTTCTGCTCTATTTTCTATATGGCATTAAGTTGTGGACCAGGTCAATACATGGGAAGTTGTTGAAGTTTGTTGGACTCTATATGATAGAATCCCAACAAACTTGGTCTCTTTCCATGTGTGCTGCCCCAATCTGATTTCTCCTCTGATTTTTTATGGTTAAAAGGAGAAATGTTTGTGGGCCTACCCTAGTGATCCATGCCTAAAACAAAGGAGGGGTTGCCCAAGTGTTGGGTGCCCCAACTACTTGGCATATGTGTTCTTACCTTGTGTAGGAATTTGACCCAACGAAAACTCGTCCATATCTTTGTATAAGCAGGTCTTTTTGGGCTGAATTTTACACTAATTATAGAACATTGAGAGTGCTCTTAGGTGTGTAAAAATTAGAGAGAGAGACTCTTGGGGCTTGGGGATTTCATAGATACCAATCTAGGTGTCTAGGTGAGAGAAAAGAGAAGAAGAGGAGGATCTTCTTCTAGGGTATTTTGCTCTTCCTTTCTCCTCCTCTTTCATAAAGATTGTTGAGTGTTGTTTCAGATTAAAAATTTTTTTCTTTTCTTTTAATTTTTTAGAGTATCCAAGTCTTGAAGATGGAAGCACCGGATCGACCGTCGAAGAAGGATCGATACAGTACTGACATACTATGCTGATTTCCTACATCAGACTTCTGATCAGAGTTTGTGGGCTCGTATAGATATCTCTTAGAGGTCAGATGCGTATGTGGCTCAGAACTTCATCCTTCAGTCTGGATTAGTAAGTTAGAATATCTAACATGTATAGGTAATATAGATCTGATCTATTACTAGATACCTACATTAGATGTAGTGTAGATGCATATTGATATGATCAATATATTTTTCTTTCTAATATTTTTAATTTTTGATTTAATCTCATGCTATAATCATATAATAGGATCTTAGATCTAGTGGTTCTCTATCTTTTATGAATAAATTTTGATTTATTTTAGTCTTTCACTGCCTGATCTTCAAAAAGTTTCAAGATCTAACATTAAAATCCTAGATCTGGTTCCTTCAGTACATGGGGAAGAATATGTGCAACAAGTTGAAACTAAAAAAGCAATTGTATAACCTTCGAATGCAGCAGGGTGAGGATATTATGGGGCATATTCAGTGGTTCAACTGAATAAGCATGGATTTGCTTAACTTTTGGATGGAGCTCGAAGAGGAGGACAAGTCTGTTACTGCTGTGTTTGCTATCCAAGATCTTTGATCCATTGGTGACGATGCTATTGTACCATAAGGAGACAATGGTATATGAGGAGATCGTGTTAGTGCTCAGGTCTAGTGAGTAGTGGGAATGGATGATGAAGAGGGATGTCTTCTAGGAGGGTCTCATGGTTTTAGAGAGGCCAAAGAAAGGGAAGAAGAAGGACGAGCGAAAGGATAGCAAGAAGTTCAAGAGATGCTTCAAGTGTAGTGAAATAGGGTACTTTAAGCAGGAGTATCTACTTTAGAAGAAGTGTAAGAAAGAAGAAAAGTCAGATTCCATTGGCTCAATCATTGAAGATGAAGAGTCAGATGTGCTCTTGTCGATTTTAGAGGAGCCCATGGGGTGCAGTGTATCTAAGATAGCTTTGAAGAAATTTATGGAGTGTAGAGGGTTTGAAGGAGAAGTGACGATGTTCGAGGTGCAGTGGTAGGCTCAGTAGTACAGTGCTAAATGGTTGGCATTGGATGACTTGATTATAGATTCAACTTCGATGGCATTAGGAGGACTTTGATTTTAGGTGAAGCACTAGGCAAAGGTAGCTTCACACATAGAGGGAGATGTGGCATGAATTTAGAGCAGAGGGGTGCAAAGGAAGGATCAATATCTTAGTACTAGCACTGAAGATGCAAAGTTTTAGGTGGACTAGCATGTGTAGATGGATAAGCATAGTTTTGAGGAGACCGTGCTAGGATAAGCAGCGAATGCTGGTACAGGAATGCTCGGATTCTTTAGAGAAGTGCATGATAAGTGCTGTGGCTGCCAAGTAGAAGGATGTCTACAACTCTGAAGGTGGTGTAAAGGAGCAAGCCAAGGACTTCAACAGTAAAGGCGGTCATCGCAAAAGCCTCCAAGCGAGCTCAATAGCTAAAGAAGGATGATGATGGCAAAGTGTGCAGAAGGGACTATCAGGACATGCAACAATAGCAAGATCGTACAGGAGGATAGTACAAGGTGTGCCAAGGCTTGGGCATACCAAGATAGAGATTGTAAGGATTTGTGTGGTGCTCCCAAGCCTTAGGAGGCTACAGAAGGAGTCAGTGTGTTAGCTCTAGAACATTAGAATAGGTGTGATCCTAGGACTAGGATAGGAGTGGTCCTAGGGTGGAGGCAGTGTGTAGCCCTCCGCGGGCTTAAGATCTAGGTGTTGAGGACCTTGAGAGGCTTGGATGGTGCTCTAAAAATTTAAGGACACAAGGTAGAGCAAGAAATCAGCCAAGAGAAGAAGACTACAGAGAAAAAGCTATTTCTGCAGGTTAGTCGGCTTAGACTGAGACTGGGTCAACTATATTATAAACTAGGTCGACCCAGTCTTTGGATGGGTCAACTATGTCTCACGAAATAGCAAGATAGAAAGTAGGTTTTTGGGCATGCCGGACTGGAACATGACTCAGCTGACTCAGTGTTGAGACTGGGTTGGCATATTGTCAGGGCAGAGCTGATAGATCTTCTATTTAGGGCTACGATCTAGTTTGATTCTAGGGGTCTTAAGGTATAGTTTAATAAGGTGTTAAGGGGGTTAATTCATGTATGGATCGAGTTTGGATCCGATGGATGGAGCATGTAAAACCAAGGGTGTACATGGATTTAGGTGAGTACTTTCATATATTGGATGAGCCTAGGAGAGTTTTTAAGCTAGGTTTTATTTGGGTTTATGTGAAAACCCTAGGGTATGTAATCCAATGTATTGTAATAATTATAATGTGTGGAATACAACATAGCTTTTCTCCCTAACTCTCACTCTCTCTTTTCTCTCTGGTTCCAATGCCAAAACTCTAGGTGCCGCCCCCTTTCTCTGTTCTTCTTAATTCTTCTTTGGTTTGCTGGTTTAGCACCCATGTTCCATGCAAGAGATCTGTCCATGGCTATGGCTCCGAGCAGCCATTGGCATAACACTTGTGCAAGCTTGAAAGTATGCACAAGTAGGAGAGGCCTGAACTGCATGCAAGCATGTTGAAGGAGGGAGGACTCCCAGCAAAAAGCACAAATGGGGGGATCCACATGTAATCCATGCTAAAGGAGAATCTTCCCGACCAATTAAGAGTCTTAAGTTGAGGAGTCCACCTCAGTTATTTAACAATTATATATGATCCTCTAATTGCTCCTTGGACCCAAACCTTGATGGTGATTGAAGGCTAGGGATATCTCCACCGACCTCCACTAATGAAGTCTCTGCCCATAAGGAGGAACAAAAGAAAATACTATTGCTTTCATCAAGACCATGGCCATGATACTGAGGACCACCTCCAATTGAAAGATGAAATCGAAGTCCTAGTCCAAAAAGGCTATCTTGGGAAGGATGTTCATGAGCACGAGGAGCACATGATTAATGAGCCATCTCGGCTCCAGCCCAATGAAGAGAATAACAACAATCAAATAATGACTAGTGTTATCAACATGATCTCAGACTTCACCGATGGTAGGGGTGGAAGACCGAGCTGAGGGCCTGAAAAGATAGTAGATTGGAGAGGTTGTTTCTTTTTCTGATGATGATATCTATGGAGTTCAAACTCCATATGATGATATTGTTATCGTATCGATGACAATAGCAAATTATAATATTAAAAGGATTTTAGTTGATAATTGAAGCTCGACTGACGTATTGTTTTATGATGCATTTCGATAAATGAGTTTGCAAATTGATCAACTAAAGAAAGTTAATACCCCTTTGGTGAGATTCTTTGGGGATTCCATACCAATTGAAGGGGAGATTATCCTACTGATAACTGCTAGACCATAGCCTCAATAAAAGACTATTTAGCTCACTTTCCTTGTCATTAAGTACCATCGGCCTATAACACAATTCTTGGATGACCTGGGCTGCATGCGCTGCAAGATATCATGTCCACATATCATTTGCTCGTTAGGTTCTTGACCCAAAATATTGGAGAAATCCAAGGAGACCAAATGCATGCCCGACAATGTTTCCTCACAACTATCAGAGGAAAATGACCAATGGTCATGACTTTTCACTAAGCTGCTATCATTTTCAAATATGATTGTAGGGTTTGGTGTATATGGTGGAAGCATGGATCGCAAAACAAAATAATGAAATCATATAACCAAACTCAAAACCTAGGACCATCTTCCTAGAATTTAAATCATATAATATGCATTTATAATATAAATGAAGGTATTGGAACACACCTCTGATCGCTAAATTCCAACTTGACCATGATCACCAGCAGCAGTCCGTCAGGGATTCCACCAGGTGCCCATGTGTTCACCATCTAACAGTGATCCACATGAGGACTTATTGATAAGCATCATAAATTAATCGATAAAAATATTAATTTATTAATTAATTTATATTAATTTTTAAAAATTATTAATCAATTTATATATAATTTTTGAAAAATTCATATTTTTATTAATTAAAAAATTAATTAAAAAATAATAAAAAATAATAAAAATTTAAAAATAAAATTTTATTATCAATAGAAAGAGCTCATTTTTTTGATCACAACGAAATAAATTTTACATAAAACGAAGCTAAAACGGAAAAGATATGAATTTTTAAAGATATAAAATAAATAAAAATTAAATAAAAAAGAAAATGGCTCAGCCAGCTCCGCAAGCCGAGCCACCAACAAGCCGAAGCCATCAAAGCTGACTCAGCCGTTGAAGCCATCAGCCGGTCACGATCCAGGCGGGACCGCCAGTTCAGCAAATCCGACGAATCAGAGCTTAGCCACGTGTGGACCTAGACCCCTAAAGGGTCTACAGAAATTTATCGCGGCTCACAAGGGTATTTAGTCTTTTCACTCGAATCAACAGAAGTGCTGATTGGACTGCGGTATGCAGTGCGGCCGATCTACGCGGTCCATGGGAATAGTGATTGCGCGATCGGACGGATGTGGCTGTTTGCGGTCAGGATCGGACGGCTGTGGTTGCTTTCGGATTTTATTCGGCTACAGACATCACGCGGATCACCATCGAATGGCAGCGCTCGATCCAGGCGATGATCGGACGGTCCAGAAAGCTTCCAACGGTGATCAAACTCTCAAGTGCATGATTTGCGGCTAGATTTCCTCAATGAAGCGCGATCCAACGGCCAGAATTTAATCCAACCCGATCTGAGTTGATCTGCATCCGATTTTGATGATTTTTGGACCGTTGGATTCCTATTGAATGGCTGAATTTTATCAGATTTATTAGAGACATATCAGAGCTATTTTGATTCAAATTTTACTCAAATTCTTTTGTATTTTGATAATTGTAAAGGCCATTAGTCCCACATTGCCTTTAGAAAAAAATATCCAGCCCTCCTAGCACTATAAAAAGGACCCTAAGCCTCCAGAAATCAACATCTCCGATCAAGGTGAAGCTTTGGTACAGGGTGAAGCCAGGCTATGGGTTAAAGACTGCTTCGAAGCAATGGGTGCCGAGAAGAAGAGCCGAGCTTCTACACCATCTTTCTGCCAATGCCGATCCAAGATCAGAGATCAGGCTATTTTACTTTATTATCTTTTCTTTTTTAAATTTTATGTATTTAAATTCTAAAATTTTAATTAATAAAAATTTTATTTTTGCATTTTAATTTCTTACTTTTTATTTTTATTGTAATTTAATTTTTTTACTTTAATTATTACTTTTTATTTTATTGCAAGTAGATGCTAAGATCTAACTAGTAGATCTTAGTACCAAATTTAAATTTTTGCACCTTTTAATTTTTGCTTTTAATTTTTCAACTTCACTTTTGATTCTAAAAATCCTTTTCTTCTTTTCTTTTCAAAAATCAAAGATTTCAAATCTAAAAATACTACCTTCCCTGTGGATTCGATCCGACTCACTACTATCTACGCATTTTCAATAATTTTAAGAAGTCGGATTAAACTGATAAACATGGTGTCTTAACGACAACATCGCGTTCCTATCATGTTTTTGGTGCCGTTGCCAGGGAAGGAATAGATGCTATTTTTTTTCTTTGATTTCTTTGATTTTTTTTTTTATAAATTAATTATTTTTTTTAATATTGCTTACTAATTTTTTTATTTATTTTATAGAAAAAAAAAGAAAAAATGAAGAAAGCATCAAATTTTGGTGAGATCAATCCTAACCCTAGTCCTCTTTACTTTTTATTTATTTATTTATTTATTTTAATTTTAAATTAATTTAAAAAAATATTCATTTAAATCTAATTAAAAGCCTCATGATAAGATTAGAAACCTTAACGACTTAAAGCATGCATCATATTAGTTTTATTTTTAACTTTATTTTTATTTTTATTTTTTTGGTGATTGCTGAGGCAAGGTAAGCCTTTCAGAATTCAATTAGTGCATGCATCTAGTTTAAATTGCATAAAACCCTTTGATTTGAATTTTTTTTTCGTGCATATTCATATTAAATACAAATTAAGGGCACAACCCAATTAAACAAAATAAGGTGGGGATTTGATCACCCTTCCTTAGCCCACAAACAATCAACTAGTATCCTGCATTGACCTAAGCCTTTAAATTAAAATCAATTGACATCAACCCTAGGAATTCGAGCTCAATAGGATAGGAATTCTAAGGTTGAATAGGTTAGGATTAAGTCAACTTGACTGATGACTAGGAAAATGGTTCAGGACGACTGGGCCCGAAGGAGATGGTTTTTATTTGGTTCTGTTCACTTACCTGGCCAAGCATAATTGGTGTCTAAGGTAAGCAATGGGGGGACTCCCACACCCTCTACACTTACCTGGCCAGTTGATTGGCTAATTCCTACACATTGGAGGCTTGAAGGTGACCTTGACAGTTAGGAGCTATCTAGATCTAGGATAACCCTTAGAGGATTGATTGAACAATTTGATTGCTAACGAACAATCAAACCTAATTAAACTTAATTCTTCTCTCTCTCTTCTTAGTTCTAGGACCCGGGACCTCTTCTTTAGAACTCTTCTTTCTTTCTTCTTCTTATCCTCTAAAAATAAAATAAAAAAATTAAAACTTAACTCAAAAATTATAATTAAATAATTAAATTAAATTAAAATTATTAGAATAAAAATAATAAACAAAATTAATTTTAATATAATAATAATAAAATAATAAATAAAAATAAAAAAAAATTTTTTAAACCATACAATGATTACACTAATATCATGCATGGTAGGAAATCACTGTTTTTGATAGTTGAAAAATTGAATGATTGATTCACATTAAACATAATAATCAAATGGCTAATATGAATCTAATTGTCCAAAAATTAGATCAAGTTGACCTTCTTGCTCAGAAAATAGATCAACTCCTAATCCAGGTCAACAATCTCCTACACAATTCACCATCTTCTAATTATCAGAAGACTTATTCAACTGTGCTAGCCCAAACTCATCATGTGAGTGAATGTCCTTATGCTGCACAAATTTTCATATTTTATCCAGAACAAGTTCAAGCTGCTTCAAGGATACTCCAAATTGATTAATGATCCTTTTCAAATTCATATAATTCAGATTGGAGTAACTTTATTTTTTCTTGGACATCCCAACAGACTCAGGCTAGACCAAATTCACTTGAGCAAAATTTATCAAATTATACTATAATGATGGTCAGCCTAGTCAGTTTATAACCTGCCATAATCTATTACATCAGCCTTTCATACCCACCTCCTCAGCAGACCAATCTAGATGATGATAAACAACTTCAACAATAATTCTTACTCAATAGCAATCTATCGCCAAACTAGAAGCTCCAAAAGATAATTAGAGTCTAAATGAGAGAGAACTAGATCAACTATCAACCTACAATTTCAAACAACCGCACCTAATGACCCACCAACCACTGGATTAAATTATCAATCTAATATTTCATCTAAGAATCTCCAATTTGAGATGCCAAAGTAATTCCTGAACTTAAAAAGCTATAGGATCTTATTGACCCATACCAAGACCAGGTGAGGGAGGCTAGTACTGATGCTAGCCAATTAAAAATTTAGAGAAACTGATTAGTACTGAGACCTAACCACATAGAAAGAACCCGAGCCAAGAATTAGTACTGATGCTAGTTCAATTTAAAATGAGATAGAAATAGGAAAAAAGAGAATAGATGATTTACCCGAAACTTATAAACCTAATGTCTATTTCCTTCAACCCTTAGAAGCTGGTTCTTCTTATAAAAATCAAGAGGCATGTAATGAAAATGTCAATGGAGTTGTTTTAAGCAAGATCACAATTAATTTACTCTCAAAAAAAACCATCTTAGTCACCTTCCAGCACCCATTGAATCTAACTATAATCTAAAACTCCATTCATGAGCATTTTAGAAGAAACAAATAGGAGAAATTCTAATATACATGGGTCTGAGAATGGAATCATAAAATATATCCCAGAAATAACAGTGAATATATCAATAATGGGATTAAAAATTAAACTTTCTGAGATTGGCAATCCAAAACCATTGGATTTGTCAATCCAATATTCGAACAAGATAGTGAGCTACATAGTCTGGCTGGAGACGGTAAACTTAGCCGCTTTTGGGAGGCAACCCAATATTTAGTTTTTTATCTAATTTTAAACTTTTTAGTTTATTTTTTTAGGATAATTTGAATAAGTTGGAGGGAGAGGCTCAAATTTTCAAGGCATGTGGCTGGACCAAAAAATAAAATATACTAAGTTAGGTGTATTCTTCCATGTTCTTTATTACATCCATTTTTTCTTCTCCATTGAGGTAATGTCGATAAGTGGAGGGAGAGAAAAATAAATTTTTTTTTAAAATTTTAAGTCCTCGAAAAAGTTAGATACTGATTATGCTTGAGAATCGAATTAAACTAAGTATTTTA
>QRFJ01000866.1:135354-250158 GCA_006176705.1 Cocos nucifera
AGATCAACTCCTAATCCGCTAGGTCATACAATCTCCTACACAAATTACACTTCATCTTCTAATTATCCAGAAGACTTATTCAAACTGTGCTAGCCCAAACTCATCATGTGGAGTGAATGTCCTATGCTGCCACAATTTTCATATTTTATCCAAGAACAAGTTCAAGCTGCTTCAAGGATACTCCAAATTGATTAATGATCCATTTTCAAATTCATATTAATTCAGATTGGATAACTTTATTTTTTCTTGGACATCCAACAGACTCAGGCTCAGACCAAATTTCACTTGAGCAAAATTTATCAAACCTATACCATAATGATGGTCAGCCTAGTCAGTTTAAACCTGCCATCATTTATAATCAGCCTTCATACCCACCTCCTCAGCAGACCAATCTAGCTGTGATAGTATTATAACCAACTTCAACAATTAATTCTTACTCAATAGCAATCTTATCGCCAAACTAGAAGCTCAAATAGGATAATTAGTTTGAGTCTAACATGAGAGGAGAACTAGATCAACTATCAACACCTAACAATTTCAACAAACCACCTAATGACCACCAACCACCCTGGATTAAATTTATCAATCTAATATGTTTCATCTAAGAATCTCCAATTGAGAATGCCAAAGTAATTCCTGAACTTAAAAAGCGTATAGGATTCTATTGACCCATACCAAGACCAGGTGAGGAGGGCTAGTACTTGATGCTAGCCAAATTAAAAATTTAGAGAAACTGATTAGTACTGAGACTCTAACCTCATAGAAGAACCCGAGCCAAGAATTAGTACTGATGCTAGTTCAATTTAAATGAGATAGAAATAGGGAAAAGAGAAATTAGATGATTTACCCGAAACTTATAAACCTAATGTCCTATTTCCTTCAACCCTTAGAAGCTGGTTCTTCTATATAAAATCAAGAGGCATGTAATGAAAATGTCAATGGAGTTGTTTTAAGCAAGATAACATTAATTTACCTCCAAAATAAAACCATCTTTAGTCACCATTCCAGCACCCATTGAATCGAAACTTAACTCCTAAAACTCCATTCATGAGCATTTTAGAAGAACAAATAGGAGAAATTCTTATATACATGGGTCTGAGAATGGAATCATAAAATATATCCCAGAAATTAACAGTGAATATATCAATAATGGGATTAAAATTAACTTTCTGAGATTGGCAATCAAAACCATTGGAATTTGTCAATCCAATATTCGACACAGATAGTGAGCTACATTAGTCTGGGGTGGAGACGGTAAACTTAGCGGCTTGTTGGGAGGCAACCCAATATTTAGTTTTTATCTAATTTAAACTTTTTAGTTTATTTTTTTAGGATAATTTGAATAAGTTGGAGGGAGAGCTCAAATTTTCAAAGGCATGTGCTGGACCAAAAAATAAAAATATACTAAGTTAGGTGTATTCTTCCATGTTCTTTATTACATCCTTTATTTTTTCTTCTCCATTGAGGATAATGTCGATTAAGTTGGAGGGAGAGAAAAATAAATTTTTTTTTAAAATTTTAAGTCCTCGAAAAAGTTAGATACTTGATTATGCTTGAGAATCGAATTAAACTAAGTATTTTTAAAAAAAAATTGATACACAGATCAGAGAATCTGTGAGATATTGAGGAATCAAGTTATAAGAAAATTCAATAAAGAGTTAAGTCCAAAATATAAAAAAAATTTTCTTGGAGCATTTCTAATTATTTTTACTAGCATCAAAGAAAAGTCTACTTTTTATAGGCTGTGTAGGGTAACTGATACATTTTTCATATAAAATTTATTTTAATAAAAATAGTTATCAAGTATCTTCCACTGAGTAACCGGCCTCTTTGCCTAAAGCAAAGCCATTAAGTTTCACGTCAAAAAGGTGGAAGGCAAAGAAAGCTTCGTTGTAAAGCTAAGTCTTAACTGTAGTCTATTTGGATTCGACTAGTAAGTTCAGGGGTATTCTATACCTAGTGCCCTAAAGCAACTGGTTGGGAGCATATGCCTAAAACTCGCTACATTTGGATCAAAATAGAAAGCTTAAGAAGAAGTTATGAAGACACTCAATAGTTGGTACAACGTTAAAAAAAAAAAATAATAATAATAATTGTTCAGTGGTTTCCCACCAAGTAAACGCGCGTGGGTCCCATTGCTAAGTAATGCAATGATATTCGGCATTCAAAAAGTGGCAATGTAAAAATAAAAATTAATAAATAAAGGATGAAGTAGCATTAACACCTGGTTAATATGGAAAAGTTTAGATAAATCAGAGATAAAAGTGAAAATAATTTAGAAAAAGTTATTAAAAAATTTTAATGTTTTTACTTAATTTTTCTATTGATAAGTTATTAATACCCCAATGATATGGTCTCATTTTAAAGCTCTATATAATAATGTATTTGAAACATCAGCTTGAGCTGTAATTCGAAACTCTGAATGTAAAAGCGCTATCGTTCGTAAATTCTCTTACATGCCGTAGGTCACCATCAAAGTATAAGTTAGGAGGGATATGATAAGCATCATAAATTATCATAAAAATATTAATTTATTAATTAATTTATATTAATTTTAAAAATTATTAATCAATTTATATATAATTTTTTGAAAAATTCATTTTTATTAATTAAAAAATTAATTAAAAATAATAAAAAATAATAAAAATTAAAAAATAAAATTTTATTATCAATAGAAAGAGCTCATTTTTTTGATCACAACGAAATAATTTTACATAAAGAGCTAAAACTGGAAAAGATATGAATTTTTAAAGATATAAAATAAATAAAAATTAAATAAAAAAGAAAAGGCTCAGCCAGCTCCGCAAGCCGAGCCACAGCCAAGCCGAGCCATCAAAGCTGACTCAGCCGTTGAAAGGCCATCAGCCAGTCCACGATCCAGGCGTGGACGCCAGCTCAGCAAAATCCGAGAATCAGAGCTTGCCACGTGGTGGACCTAGACCCTAAAGGGTCTACAAGAAATTTATCGCGGCTCACAAGGGTAATTTAGTCTTTTCACTTCGCAAAGAAGTGCTGATTGCATGGTGTGGTGCAGCAGGGTCTACGCAGGGTCCATGAAAGTATTGCGCGATCGGACGGATGTGGTGTTTGCGGTCAGGATCGGACGGCTGTGGTTGCTTTCCGATTTTATTCGCTACAGACATCACGCGGATCAACCATCGATGGCAGCGCTCGATCAGGCGATGATCGACGGTCCAGAAAGCTTCCACGGTGATCAAACTCTCAGCTGCATGATTTGCGGCAGATTTCCTCCATGAAGCGCAATCCAACGGCCAGAATTTAATCACCCGATCTGAGTTGATCTGCATCCGATTTTGATGATTTTTGGACCGTTGGATTCCTATTGAAGGCTGAATTTTATCAGATTTATAGAGACATATCAAGGCTATTTTGATTCAAAATTTTACTCAAATTCTTTTGTATTTTGATAATTGCTAAAGGCCATTATGTCCCACATTGCCTTTAGAAAAAATATCAGCCCTCCTAGCACTATAAAAAGGACCCTAGGCCTCCAGAAATCAACATCTCCGATCAAGGGAAGCTTCTGGTACAGGGTTGGAGCCAAGGCATGGGTTAAAGACTGCTTCGAAAGCAATGGTGCCGAGAAGAAGAGCCGAGGCTTCTAACATCTTTCTGCCAATGCCGATCCAAGATCAGAGATCAGGCTATTTTACTTTATTATTCTTTCTTTTTTAATTTTATGTATTTAAATTCTAAAATTTTAATTAATTAAAAATTTTATTTTTATATTTAATTTCTTACTTTTTATTTTTTATTGTAATTTAATTTCTGTTTACTTTAATTATATCTTTTTATTTTATTGCAAGTAGATGCTAGATCTAACTAGTAGATCTTAGTACCAAATTTAAATTTTCTGCATCTTTAATTTTTGCTTTTAATTTTTCACTTCACTTTGATTCTAAAAAATCCTTTTCTTCTTTTCTTTTTCAAAAATCAAAGATTTCAAATCTAAAAAATTACCTTCCCTGTGGATTCGACCGACTCACTACTATCTAGCATTTTCAATATTTTAAGAAGTCGGATTAAAGCTGATAAACACGATGTCTTACGACAAACATCGTGTTCCTTATCACTTATCAAGATCAGCCAGAACTTTTGAATTATTTATTAAAATGACTCTTAACTAATTAAGAACTTTAATTATTTGGGTAGAACCTTCCTAGTGTTGCTATCACACTTGCTGCTACCATTTCTATATATTTCTTTTCCTGCTTGATACTTCGCTTACAATGCGAGTTAAGCCCTTTTCGTAAAGAAAAAACCTTTTGTCCTTACACTTAGGACTTGGTCTTATAAACAAGGGAAGGAAGAAAGAAATTGGATCAACTACGGGAGACGTGTTTAGTAGTAAAGAGAAAGAAGAGGATTCGTAATTATCTTGGATCTCGTGTGCTCAACTCCTATTAATTGTACGTAGGGTGCACATCTCAAATGTTCTCCAATGCTCCATCTCTATCCTTCTCCTCTCTCATGTGCGCCACCCAAATAATCTCTACGTCCCACCAGAATAAAAATGCCAAATGTGGAATAATCGAAATTAATATGGAGATGCCTTGCACAGAAGGAACTCTTCGTGATCTTCTTACATACTTCTCTCGAAAGGGTTTGCGACACACTTTCATCTATGAGCACATAAATTTAACATTGATTAACATACAAATCATGATCCAATGGACTAAAAGAATGTGTGCAATATCAGAGAGAAGAGCATAGTGGAATAAGCTTTTGAGAAAGTCAAAGCCAAAGTGGCTTTGAATGGTCCAAGGGCGTTAAGATAAGGTGGGCATCTCGGTGAGTGTTGTTCCCATTCAAATTTCATTTAAACAGCAAAGAGTGTTTAATCTATCAGAAAGAACTCATATGTGCCCCTCTTTAGATCTAAAACTATTGGTAAGCTTAAAGTTACATAAAAAATAAAGATGGAATAAGAAACACTAAAAGGGCGCCAAACAAACTTCACTGCGCACAAACAATGTCTAGCGATGAAATCTAAACAACCTCACGCACCAAAGAGGAGAAGTGTCTGAGCATGTGGTTGCGCTGTTCGAAGATGCTAAATCCTAGTCATCAAGCAAGGGTCAACGGTGAATTAGTTAGCCAAATTTTAAGTTTAGCATTCAAATTAGATTTAAATGTGAGCACACAAATTAGAACCGCAATTCAAATTCTGATTCTGAAAGCTAGCGTGTTGCAATATGTGCTTTTATATTCAAGCCTGCAATTGATCTATATCCAATTAGAGACACCTTGACTCAAATCTTTTTGTGTGTGACCCTGGGTTCCACATCATAGCTAGTACTTTGGAGAGTGGTCAATTGACGCTAATTTAGTTAGAAACTCAACAAACCAATAGGTCAAAACAGCTACCGCAATTCGATTTCAAATTAAGAACATCTTTCTAATTTAATGATTAAATTAAATCTTTTAAATTTGCAGCTAACGACTACAAGATGGAAAAAGACAATCTTACATAGCCAATTACTCATGTTACCAAAGATATCTGAAATTTTATAGAACATATCAAATAAATATCCTTCAGTGGAAAGTTACCTATGCAAAGGATTCCTTCAATCATCCTGCCATCCTGATTATGACTATGAATATGGAATCATGTAAATCAATTTTCACATTCATTTTTCTCTCAATCATATGATTGATGATTCAATTGAATAAAATATTAGAAAATTATTTTTAATATTTTATCATGCTTTGATCAGTCTTTCTTGAATCATCTATTCGATTGGAGCAAGTAAGAGTGATCTTCTCTTACATTGGGGATGAATGATTTATGCTTGTTGACCACTTACATTAACCTCCATCATGCAATCCACCATATCCAAATCACCTGATCGTATTATGATAGTCTCATGATGGTATGAATCAAAATATGGATGTATTCATCATATAGCAGGTTTCTTAGTCTTCAGGTGCTAAAGGATTACATGCCACACTCCCATTTATAAGAACCAATCTATTGACATGTAGATAAAACTTCTATAGATGTTCTCGAAGTTAGATCGTATTCAGTGAACTCATATCTCTTATGAGGCCACCCACGATTCCTTGTATTAGTGTTCATACCACAAGTGATAGTAATCAGATCATCCTCTCATACAAGGACATACATAGATATTCTAGTCTTACGCAGAAAATATTGATCCTCAAGCTCAATATTTCATTGACCTAAAATATTTAAATTAGTATTTTCTAAGATGTGGTTAGAATCTCACTGGTATGATCTCGTCATAATCCTAAAATCATAGTTCAAATAATGAAGATTCATCATAATATTAAATAAATAATTAGGATGCAGCATATGATGAAATAAATGCTTTTATTTCATTTAAAAATATCATTACATGAGTTTGGAAGATAAAAAAATAAGTCCATCAAATACAAATTCCTGATTGGCATAGGATTTCCATTCAGTCTCCGCACTTGCACTACAAGTCAATTGCCCTTATATTTAATCCCATTATAATTCCAAGTGTGATTGAACTTACTACTACATAAGCCTTAATGAATGGTCTATGCTATATTGTTCTTGTATCCTACTACATTCAATGACAACATTTTATCTCTGATATTCATGAATGCAATGGAACATCTTAAGATATACCATGGATATATAATGAAACCTATTTCTTTAGCTTGAGCACTCTCTATATACACGGTAAATGACACTGGTGCTTCCAATCTCAGGAAATAAACTGCAATCAGTGGATGAAAAAAACTCTCCCTTCCCTTCAACAGAACTTCTTGTTGAACCTCGCACTTGTAGCTATCGTACTCTACCGTCAGGTTGTAGTCAGAACTACAATCGACTGCTTGGTACTTCTTCTAACTCACTGGCATCACTATCCATTCACACCAGTAAAGACATATCTTGAAAGAATTTGCTATCATCTACAATCTAATTTGAAAACTAGAGTCAGAATATCTTCTAGTTTTAGATCAGATCCCCACATATACTTCAGAAAAATTTACTTAGTCCTTCTCAACGTAATTAAAAATAATTTTCATAGATATCAAGATCCTCTCCTGGATCAGCCGAAATTCATACTGGCTTCCTTTAAGCATAAGCAACATACACTTCGGTACATAACATGAGCATTATAGTTATGTATCCTACAACCGAAAGCATAAGAATAGAATCATTCATCTCTCTTCAACGTATCTTAAAGGACATCTTCATTAGAAGATAATATTAATAGCACTCATATTGAAACATTACTTATAGCGGACAGTAACCACTTTTATCTCCCATCTCATATTGAACCTTTTTTTAGTAATCAACTGTACCTAGACGGACAGACCTAGATCCTCTTAGATCTATCTTTATAGATCTTTATACTTAGTATATAGGATGCTTCTCTTAAATCTTTCATGGAAAGCTTATTTAATAGTCATAACTTGATCGATTGCAACATTAGAATATCATTCCCAATGAGGAGTATGTCATCTACATACAGAATTAAAAAAAACTATAGCACTCCCACAAATCTTCTTGTACACACATAGTTCATTCACATTCTTGATGAAGCTAAACTCTTTGACTGTAACATCAAAATGAATGTTCCAACTCCATAAAGCTTGCTTTAATCCATAAATTGATCTGTTAAGCTTGCATACTTGATTTGGTCTCTCATTTGAGATAAATCCCTCTAGCTGTGATATGTAGACCTCCTCCTCAAGAAAATCATTAAGAAAAGTGGTTTTTACATTCATTTGCCATATTTCATAATCATGGTATACTGCTATAGCAAGCAAAATCTGAATAAATTTGAGCATAGCAACAGGTGAAAATATTTCATCATAATCTACACCTTATTTTTGTCTGAAATTCTTAGCCACTAATCTGGCTTTATAGATTTTAACTTAGCCATCTGCTCCAATCTTTTTCTTATAGACCCATTTGCATCCAATAGGGTTCACACCCTTTGGTGCATCCACCAAAGTCCATACTTTATTAGTGTATATGGAGTCCATCTCGGATTGCATGGTAGCCAGCCATTTATCTGAGTCCCTACTCATGACAGCTTTTGTATAAGTCAGAAGTTTATCATTCTCAATGACTTGAGCTTTATTATTCTCAATAATGAACCCATACCTCATAGGTGCATGTCGCACTCTATCAGATCTATGGGTTGAAGTTGCGTATTCTGGTTCTTTCTTATTTATGTGTTTATTTGCTTGAAAAATATCTATTTATTTTTCTTGAACTTTACTAAGTTCAATGTTTCTTTCACTCTCTTTCTAGGATAAAGTCTTTCTCCATGAAAATGGCATGCCTACTTACAAATACCCTTTATTCAGTAGGATGGTAGAATAGATATTCCATACTATCTCTAGGATATCCTACGAATAGACATTTATCTGCTTTAGCATCTAGCTTATATCCAAAATTTTTTTTGACATATGCTAGACAACCCCATATCTTAAGATACTTAAGATTAGGTTTCTTACCTCTCCATATATCATATAGAGTGCTAGATACAGACTTAGAAGATACTCTATTCAAGATATATACTATGGTCTTTAGGGCATGACCCTAGAAGAAAATAGGTAACTCTGTGAAGCACATCATGAATCGTACCATATCCAATAATATATAATTCTTCTTATCAGCTACACCATTTAACTATGGTGTATAAGGAGGAGTCTATTTAGAGATAATTTTTTTTACTTTAAGATAGTCTAGAAACTCACTAGATAAATATTCTCCTCCTCGATCAGATCGAAAATTTTTTATACTCTTTCCAATTTGTTTCTTGACCATACTTTGATAATCTTTGAATTTATCAAAAGCTTCAAATTTATGTTTCATAAGATACACATATCCAAACCTAGATAAATTATCAGTAAATATTATAAAATAAGAGTATCCTCCTCTAGTCTGAGTTGTCATAGGATCACATATATCTATATATACTAGTCCAAATAACTTACTTGTCCTTTCTCCATGTCCACTAAATGGAGTCTTGGATATTTTACCCATGACACATGATTCACATGTTCCTAATGATTCATAATCATAAGGATCAAAAAACTTTTCTTCGTATAACTTGTTAATCCTGTTCTCACTAATATGACCAAGTCGATAATGTCAAAGTAAAGTATTATTTATATTCTCTCTTTTATGCTTTCTATTTTCATCAACATGAAAAATATTATTATTGAAACATAGAGCCAACAAACCATTGTTAAAAATGCCATTGCATATAATTTCATTAGAATATTTGATAGAGCAACCATTGCTCATTACATCAAGATTATATTCTTATTTTAATAACAACGGTATAGATAATATTTTTCTAATGATCTTAGGCATATAATAATAATTTATTAACTCTAAGATCTTTTCAGAAGATAACTTCAAAATATTTGTTCCTATAGCTTCTGCTTGGATGGACTCTCTTCCAGCGCCGTAGAGTTCGAAGTTACCCATCTTCAAACTCCTAATTTTCTGCATCCCCTGCAATGATTTATAGATATGAAAATCATAGTCCGTATCTAATACCCAAGAGTTTGAAATGAATGAATTCAATAATAATATTGTACGTATCTCATACATAGCTTTTGGTGCATTATTTGCACCAGTCTTCATAGTTGCAAGATAAGCCTTGCAATTTCTTTTCCAATGATCTATTTTGCTGTAGTGAAAATAGGTCATCTATCCGGAGGCCTTCTTCTTCTATTTTATTTTTATTTATGCCATCTTTAGGATTCAGCCTCCTCTTAGAATCCTTTTTGCCTGCCTTCTTCTTGGAGATCCCATCTACAAGAAGAAGAGGAGCCTTATCCTTCTTGATATGGCTCTCTTCTATTTTGAGCATATTTAACAGCTCAGATAAGAAAGTATTCTATTTTGTTAATGTGATAGTTCATGATAAATTAAGAAAATGATTCTGAGAGTGATTGTAGGATTGGATCATGACTCAACTCTCCATCCATGATAAAATCTAATTGGCTAAATCGAGTGATCAAGTCAATTACCATCAACACATAGTCTTGCACGGATGAACTCTCTACCATCCTGGCATGGAATAAGTACTTAGATATATCTCATATCTAGCAGTTCTACTCTATTCTCCATAAAGCTCTTTTAGATTGAGCAATATGGACTGAGTGTCCATGCCATCATGTTATCTCGGTAACTTGTTACTCATGAAGGCAAGTATGATGTACTTGACAGTAAGAGAATCATTTTACCACATCTTGTATGTGGATATTTCTTCCTCTGTTGCATCTTCTCCTAATGGCTCAAGATCAGAGGCATCAAGAATATAGGAGAGTTTTTCTTAATTGAGTACTATTTTTAGATTTCTCAGTCAATCTATATAGTTAGGACCGGTCAACTGATTTGAATCCAAAATTGAATGTAGTGAAAGTAAAGAGGCCATTTATTCTACATAATAAAGAACATTACGTAAGTAAACAACTGATGATGACATACACAATTAAATTAGAACTTTAATTTAATTGTATCTCCTACTATTTTATCGAATATCATAACACTCAAATATGATAATCAAGAAAACATAATCATTTTTTTTAGTAGGATTGAGATCCTAATTCCTTATAGAAGATCTTGTGGTTGCACAACAAACCTTTTATAAGTTCAAAGGTAGGAAACTCTTTTTAATTACATCTCATATAATTCTCAATATATTATTGGCCTCTAAAATATTAATAGTCTTATATTAGCACAACAAACTATAATGTTTTAGTCAAGTAGGACCCTTCATTTCTATACAATCATAATAAAATATAACTACCCTTGTGGTTACACAACAAAGCAGTATGTCCAAAATGTCGTAAGCATCATTATGCACTAGATCAATATTACATCAGTCCCCATAATCGATCTTTTGGTTGCATAACAAATCTAATATGGTTTATGATATAATAATAAACTAGCATGAAGGAAGGCCTTAATGTAGTGAATCAAAAGAATCTATCCATCGAGCCAGCTCGATCCACAATCTAGCCGGCTTGACAGCATTTGGCCCGAGCACTGCTTTCTATCCACTTGAGAGAGCTAGCTTGAGGAGAGCTGGCTTGAATCTACCTCGAGCCAACTCAATCTCACCTCGAGCCGATTCAATCCAGCTCGATCTCATCTCGAGCCAACTCGGCTGCATATCCAAGCCAGCTCAGCTGCGTATCAAAGTCGGATTTCAATAGGAATGCCTAAGCATCCAATCTAGAATTAAATCAATCAAATCAGCCAGGTAAGTGGAAGAGAGATGGGGGTCATCTCATTACTTTCCTTAGATACCAATGAATTGACCAGGTTAGACAACAAAACTAATTAGAAATCATGTTCTCTTTACCAATTGTGAACCACTTTTCTAGATACTGTTTGATCAATTTGACATCTAGATTGATTTTGCTATCGGTTAATTGCACTACAACTTAATATAATTTTATAGAGGACTTTAATTGGTCTCTATGCACATTCTAAATCAAAATATATAATATACATAAATTAATCATATCAATCATATCAGCATGTATCATCACTCTTGGATAACCATCATCATAGAGTAAACATTTGTCACTATGCCAGGACAACCTTCCAGAATGATATATATATCATAATCTAATTATGAATAATTAAACATGATCACATCATATTAAAAACATGCTAAAATTTCAAATATGATCATATCATATTGATAATTTTGCCATTAAATCATAAACATAACAGCGTATGATTTAGTCTAATAAGGTTTGCTCTGATACTACTATAGGATTTGGTGTACAGGGTGGAAGCATAGATTTCAAAATAAAATAATGAAATCATAAAAACAAACCAAAAACCTAGGACCATCTTATTAGAATTTAAATCATATAATATGCATTTATAATATAAATGAAGGTATTGGAACATACCTCTGATTGCTAAACTCCAACTTGACCTTGATCACCAACAATAGTCTATTAGGGGTTCCACCAGGTACCCACGTGTTCATCCTCCAATGTTAATCTACATGGGGACTTGATCAAGACACCAACTTCTCTGATTATTTTAATTAAAATTCTTATGATAAGAACTTTAATTATTTGGGCAGAACCTTCTCTAGCCTTTGTTGTCAGCCTTCTTGCCTATACTTTCTTATCTTTCTTTTTCCTTGCCTTCCTTTACAATCTTCCTAAGCCCTTGTCCTAAAGCAGACCTTTTGTTCTTAATTAGGACTTGTCTTAATAAGAAAAGTAAGAAAGAAATTGGATAATTAAGGAGAGTGGTAAGAAAGAAAGAAGAGTTCTAAATTCTCTTAGACTCTTGGTGCGCACCGCTATTTATATTGTACGTAGGGGTGCCATCTCAAATTTCTCATGCCCATTCTCTATCCTCATCTCATGCCCACTCAAAAAATCTCATTCCCCATCAGAAGAAAATGGCACATGGAATAATAGAAATTAATACGAAGAGGTGCTTTGCAATAGAAGGACTCTTCGTATAATTCTACGTAACTTTCTTTCGAAGGGTCGCAACACATTCATATTGGCACCATCAATTCCAACCATTGATCAACATCAAATGTTGATCCAATGGACTAAATGAATAGCACCATATCAGAAGAGAGGCATGGAGATAAGCTTTGAAAAATCAAAGCTCCAAAGGGCTTTGAATTGGTCCAAGGGGCGTTAAGATAAGGGTCGCGGCTAGGAGTCTTAATCCATTCAAATTCCTTTTAAACACTAAAGTGTGTAATCTACAGAAGGACTCATATGTGCTCCTTCTTAGATCTTAAACTACATAACTATGTTGCGTAAAAAATAAAATGGATAAGACATCCTAAAAGAGGTGCCAACAACTTCCATGTACCACATGTCCCTAGCGCATGAACCTAAACCTCATGCACCAAGAGAGAGAATCTCTGGCATGCAGGTTGCTATTAGATGATGCCTAGACCCTACACCTCAAGCCAAGGGTCAATCTAATTAGTTAGCCAAATTTAATTTGACTTAGATTGAATTTAATTAGCCTAAATCGGAACCCAATTCAAATCTGATTCAAATCTAGGTGCTAGGGTTTGCAATATGCGCTAGCATATTCAACCTGCAAACATGATCTAATCCAATTAGACCCTTAATCAATTTACTTTGTGTGTGATCCATTGGGTTCCACATCTAGCCAGCAGTGGATCCAGATGCAATTTGACCTAATTTGCTTAGAACTCAACCAAACTGATTTAGGTCAAAACTAGCTAACCCAATTCGATCAATTAGAATACTTTCTAATTAACCATCAAATTAAACTCTTTAATTTGATCGAACCCACAAGACAAGATTGATGTCTAGCAGTGTATCATGTCTACTAAGAAGTTATGGAATTTTGATTAAAATACCAAAAATATTCTTCAGTGGAAAGTTACCATGCAATAGGATCCTTCAATCACCTTGCATCCCGAATATAACTATGAATATGGAATCATGTCAAATTCATTTTCATATTTACTTTTCTTTCAATCATATGATGATGATTTGATTAATAAAATATTAGAAATTATTTCTAATTTTTATCATGCTTTGATCAAAGTCTTTCTGAATCATTATTCGATTGAAGCAAGTAGGATGCGATCTCCTCTTACTAGGAGTGCTTGATTCCTTGTTAACCTACTCATAATCTCCATATGCAATCCACCATATCCAGATCACCCTGTACATATCTAAGTCATGAATGAGTATGAACCAAAATATGGATTCATGCATACAAGGTTCTATGGTAGTCTCAGGTCAAAGGATTAGATGCACAACTCCCACTATGAGAACCATCTATTGACATACAGATAAGATTCCATTAGATATTCTTAAGTTGGATCTATTCAATGAATTCATTCTCTAATAAGCACCCACATTCTTATATTAGTGCCATATACAAGTGATAGTGAGATCAATCACCATCTCCATTAAGCATACATAGGATGTGCCAGTCTTACCGAAAACATTGATCCCCAACTTAATATTCCATCGATTAGAAATATTTAAATTAAGATTTTAAGATTTTAGGTCTCACTAGTATGATCTCATCATAATCCTAAAATCATAGTCCTAATATATGGGGTTCATCATAATCTTAAATAAACAATTAAGATGCAGCATATGATGAAATAAATGCCTTTATTTATTTGAAAATATCATTACATGAGTTTGGAAGATAAAAGAATAGCTCATCAAAATATAAATTTTGATTGGCTTGAGGGCATATTCCATTCAATGATAACCTGCAAGCCAAAGATCTACTATTAAAATTTTGCAAGACTACTAGAGTGCAGAACTTGGACCTTTGATCTTTAGGAAGTTGGTTCATTTTATTGGTCTAACAACTTTACAATGGGTTCATCTTAAATTATAGCTAGAGAACAATATTTATTATCTATGGCAATTACAAAGCCTATAACTTTTGCCAACTTACTTTAGCAAGGTGGAATGCTATTCTCCAAGCTCCAATTGCTCTAGGTATCTTGAGGCACATGGAAAATGCAATTATAGTATGTTTTAAAGATGCTTTGGTAGGTTGCTACCCCTTTCCCAAATTTTCTTGTAATGCTTGCTTCAACAATGTAATTCTTGGCTTCTTGTTTGTCCATTGAGATGCAGTAGCAGCCTCTGGAACCCAACTGGAGGTATACAGTATTATACAACAGCCAGAGTTAAAAGAATCCAAGAGTTCTCAAGAAACCATTCACATTGCCGCATAGGAAGTGAGTAAATGGATAAGATAGGACTAGTGCGATACATGAGAAAGGGTCCTTTGTGCTTCTAAATAGAATGTTTCCATTTGAAGTGAGACAAGCATACATGAGTTTTACAACAAACTCTAACTAAGCAACTATGCTGAAAGAAATATATCCTACAAGCCAACCGAAATATGTATTTTGATAAAAAATTCTTTGATCTTCCACACTCATGTAATGACATTTTAAATAAATAAAGGCATTTATATTTCATCATATGCTATGTCTTGAATGTTTATTTTAAGATTATAATGAACCCCATAGATTAAAGCTATGATTTTAGGGTTATGATGAGATCATACAAGTGAAACCTAAAATCTTAAAATCCTAATCTAAAATATTTCTAATAGATAGAACATTGAGTTGGGGATCAATGTTTCCAAAAAAATTGGTACATCCGATGTATACTCAATGGAGAGGATGATTGATCTCACAATCACTTGTGTATGATACTATTACAAGGACGTGGGTGCTCATTAGAGAATAGGTTCACTGAATTAATCCGACTTGAGAACATCTAATGGAGTCTTATCTACTTGTCAATAGATGGTTCTCATAGTAGGAGTTGTGCATGTAATCCATTGACCTGTCATAGAATCTTGTATGCATGAATCCATATTTTGGTTCATACTTATTCATGACTTAGTCATGTATGGGGTAATCTAGATATGGTGGATTGCATATGGAAGTTGTGAGTAGGTCAATGTGGAATCGATCACTTTTAGTAAGAAGAGATTGCATCATACTTGCTCTAATCAAATGATGATTCAAGAAGACTTTGATCAAAGTATGATGAAAATTAGAAAATATTTCCAATGTCTCATTAATTGAATCATCATTATAAGGTTAAGAGAAATATGAATATGATATTGGGTTTGACATGGTTCCATATCCAAAGTCATATTCGGGATGTAGGATGATCAAAGGATCGAATTGCATGATAACTATCCACTGAAGGATATTTTTGGTATTTTTACTAAACTTTCATATCTTCTAAGTAGACATAATATATTGCTAGACATTAATCTTGTCTTGTGGGTTTAATCGAATTAAATAGTTTAATTTGATCACTAATTTGAAAGGGTTCTAAATGATCAAATTGGGTTAGCTCGATTTGACCTAAACTAGTTTGGTTGTGTTCTAATCAAATTAAGTCAAAATGCTCCCAGACCCACTACTGGCTAGATGTGGAATCTAATAGATTACACACAAAGAAAATTGATCAAGAATTTAATTGGATTAGATCATGTTTGTAAGTTGAACATGCTAGCACATGTTGCAAACCCTAACACCTTCATTCAAATTGGATTCGAATTTGATTCCAATTTAGGCTAATTAGATCTAATTTAAACCAAATTAGTTTTGGTTGTTTAATTGGACTGACCCTTAGCTTGTAGACCAGGGGATTAGGCATCACATACCAGCATCTCACGTGCTAGAGATTCTCTCTCTTGGTGCATGGGGGTTTGTTCATGTGGAAGGGATTTTGGTGCATATATTTGGTTGGCGCCATTTAATCTTAGACTTATCCATTTATTCTCTAGGTAACATTTATTAGTTTATGTAGTTTTCATATGTGAGGAGGGGTAGAAGAGTCCTTGTACTAATTAAACTCCTTGGTGGTTATCAAGAATTTGGATAAGAAAGGAAACCTAGCCACCCACTCTAGATTGGCACCACTTGGACCAAAAGTCCAAGTGGTTTGAAACTCCTTTTCTCCATGCCAACTTTAGATTGGCACCCCCAAACTAGGCCATTGGATGGCCATTTCATCTAATCAAAGCCCTATATTATTGGTGCCACAAAATAACCCTTCACGACTCTTGAAAAAAACTACGTAGAATTTTATTTCGAAGAGTCCTTCTGCATGAAGCATCTCTTGGAATTAATTCTACATAATTCCATATGTCCTGAGATTATGATGGGGCATGAGATAATATCTATTGAAAATTATATCCCAAAGTCAATCATTAGCCTATTGATGGTTGAGATATTATAATTAATTTATTAATTAATTAAAAAATATTTTGGCATCCTTTTTCATCATAAATTTACATCTTCTAATGAACTCCATTATTCTGATGAAGTTCTTAGGACTATTTAATTTTGATAAAGAGAGAATTTATCGATTAGTCCTTAAATTTGTTCACGACCAAATGATAGGCTATTATTAGGACGACAGCGTTTATCGAGCATAGGTCACTATATGCCATATAGATTGGTTGTTCTCTTAACCAAGAAGTATAGAGATACTGGTATGGCATACAAGTGAGATGTATGGATACATCATCATTGAATGTGACCAACTCTAGAGCATTCTGCTGTCGAAAATATCTCTAATGGGATATAGGTATAAGTATCCCTTAGACCTGAGATCACAACAGCAACTTGCAAGCAACTCACTATGCTTTGGTACCGAACTAACTAAATTTCTAATTCAGTAATGGAAGGATTTTGGGTACAGTCAAGTACTTATAAAGTCAGAGTGTGATCAAGATGGAATTGATCACTCCAAAAGTTAGAGAAGAATGTATCACTGTATTTCAATATAGCAAAACCTCGGCCAGGATAATCTATCAGATGGATTTGATATTTTAAAATACAATGTGGACAATCTGATCAGAGTTGATAGTTGAACTCTGAGGTATCCTACGAGGATTATGGTCAAGGGGATGAATTATATTGAAACTATATTTGCATGGATTCTAAGGATGGTGTTGTACACCTTTCGACCTATCCGATCGTCGGGTATCATTGCTAGATGGTCACTTCGATTAGTACAAAAATTTATTTCTATGCTACTGGCTTAGGTTCAGATCTATGAAGATACACACATTAGAGTTCACATTTCGATCGGATGGTTGATCAGCGATTTAGAATTGTTTTAGGGTTAAACAATCAATACGATTGGTATTTAACCTAGTGCAAGTATTGCAGGAGGATCGGTTAGCACTTAGATTGCTGATTGGCTTAATTTAATTATACCAAAGGCTAAGATTAAGTTTAATTAAATATAATTTATTTAGATTTAGTTTGGACTTGATTAGATCAAGTTCAATTGGCTTATTAGATAAGTCAAGTGCAAGGAAGAACTAGTCCTAGTCTAACTAAGACTCGGATCAACCCAATTTTTTAATTTAATTAAAAAAATTCAATTAAAATTAAATTAAAATTTATTTTATTTAATTAAGTTTTTAATTTTATTAGAATCTAATTTAATTTAGTTGATTTGATTTTGATTTAATTTGGTTTGAGAAACCATGTTTGACCAAGTCATAGATGGAATCCTAGTAAGACTAGGATTCCACCTTGCACCACCTTAGCCCTCCACACCCCATGCCCTCTCTTTTTGTGCAATAGAGCTCTGGTCTTCATGCACACCCCTTCTCTCCCTCTTATTCTCATATGGTTATTTGGTGGTTGACCAAGTCTAAGAGGAAGTTAGTTTTGATTTAGGATTCTATAAGATAGAATCCTTATAAATCAAAACATCTCCTTCCATGTGTGCTGCCCATCTCCTATTTTTCCTCCCTAATTCTGCATGAGTGAGAGGTTTTCTATGTGCCTCTCCTTTCTGGATTTACCAAAAAAAATTAGAGGAGGGGCTCCTAAGAGTTGGGTGCGCCAACTACTTGCCAAATCTAGTCCTGCGTTGTCTAGTTTCTGACCTAGAAAAGGACTCTACTCTTTCTATAAATTTAGAATAAATTTTGGTCTGATTTTTTCATGAAATATAGAGCTTCAGGAGAGGTTTGGGGTGTAAAAAAATTAGAGGAAGAGGATCCTTGGGCATAGGGGTTTCATAGGCACCAAACTAGGTGTCTCGGTGAGAGAAAAGAGAAGAAGAAGAGGGTCTTCTTCTAGGGCTGTTTTATTCCTCATCTCTCCTCCTTCTTTTGAGTTTTTTGTGAGAGAGTCTCAAATTAAAAAACTCTCCTCTTCCTTCTCATATTTTAGAGAGTTCATGTTTTGAAGAAGAAAGCATCAGATCGACCATCGAAGAGAGATCAATACGGTACTAGCATGCTGTGCTGATTTTCTACATCAGGATCTCTGATCATATTCGTGGACTCGTATGGATGATTCCTAGATGCCAGACATATTTGCAGCTCATGATTTCATTCTCAAGTCTAGATCAGTAAGTTAGAACATCTAACTTGCTCAGGTAATAGATCTGATCTATCAACATCATACCTGCATTTGATGTAGTAGGATCTAGGTTGATTTGATTAACCTTTTCTTTCTTGTTTGATTTTAATTTTTGATTTAATATTATGCCTTGATCATGTAATAAATCTAAGATCTAGGTATTTATATATTTATTTAAATAAATATTTGATTTATTTAAGTCTTTTGCTGCATGATCTTAAAAAAGTTTCAAGATCTATCTGTGAAACCCTAGATCTGATTCTTTCAATTGATATCAGAGCCAGATTCTTGTTACATGATTTTTGTTCATGTTTAGATTATTTCTTAGATTAGATCTAATTTATAATCTAATTATTAAATCTAAAATTAAAAAAAAGAATTCAGATCTCACGAACTATCATAAGGATGTCCTACTATAAGGTTTACCACTTATAGTGAAAAGGTTATCCTAGTTCATGATGATCTGACTCTAATCATAGATTTATTAGATTTGATCTAATTTTATTTATGATTTAATAAATTTAAAATAGTTTTAGATCTAAAAATAAAATATTTTAGATTACATGGACTACCATAAGGTTGTCCTACTGTAAGGTTTATCCCTTACAGTGAATAAATTGTTCTAGTACGTGCTGATCTAAAATATTGATCATAAAATTTTAGATTAGATCTAAGAGATTTTATGATCTGATTAAAAATATTTTAATCTAATTTTAATCATCATAAATATGTTAGATTTGATCTAGCAAGATTTATGATTAATTATTATTGAAACTATTTTAATTACATGAACTTATTTAGATTAGATCTAAAGTAGTTTTATATTTATTTTACTTGCATATTGATTATGAATCAAACATGCAACTTGGTTGATAGAACATATTGTAAAAATATTTTACAAACATGAAAATTATTTTTGAAAAGTCGAACTCCAATCCTTAGCCCAAAACTTAACTGAGAATTAAGAAGTTGATTGATTAGGATCTAGGATTATGAATTAAAGATCCTAAGACACAAATCATAACACATTGGGTTAAATGAGTTAGTGGGGATTAGATCCATTAATTAGGTTAGATCTAGGGTTATATTAAAGAATGGACTTAATTAGAGAATTGACTAAATCTAATCAATTATTGTCTTAGATTAGGTCAAGTATTCTCTAGATCAGTTACAATAGTTGTAGTTTGTCAAGTCCATATCTTTAACAAGATCCAAGATGGACTTGATTCTTAGCTATGTGGACTTGCACGAACTATTAGGTTAATCTAATTAAAACTAATTAAATCAATTGGTGTCTAAGGTAAATCAGATCGGTGGTTTTTAATTGGTAGCCCGCTTATCTAACCATTTTTTATGGTGTTTAAGGCAAGCTTTGGCAGACCCTCCCACTGATCAAACTTACCTGATCTTTTGGTGAGATTATGTTTTGATTGAATCACCTGACTATTCGAGCTGACTCATGTCAGCTAGGTAAATCAGTATGACTGATTTAGGTGCTCCTAGACCAGCCTGTTAGTGGTCTTCCTTAAGCTGACTTGGTGAAACCAGTGGGATGATCATGACAAGCTGATTAATTTGATCTACTCACTTCTATAAATAAATCTTCTAAAATTATTAGATCCCTAAAATGAAATAGTTATATGATAACTAGATCATAAACTCCTATTAAAGTGGATGATGATTGGTCCATCAGTTGGATAATCATCGGAGGCCCAAAGACCTGGTGCTTATCGATTGATGAAATTATCATTCATTATATGATCTCTTTGATACATATTTCTAAATGATGGTCAGGTGGGTCAATCAAAGTTGGGCTTGATCATTCATTGGTTAGATGGGCTAAGTATGGTCATGTTAATGGTTGGACCTAATTGGATCCTTTTCTGAGAAGGCCAAAGCCAACTAATCAGGGGCTGAGGCAAAATTTAATTACTAGAAATTATTTAAAAAAATAATTGGTTATGAACCTACCCTTAGATGTACATAGGTTGGCCAACCAAAGTTAGGCTCTTGTGCAGTCTATGTGGATTCTAGTATCCACTAAGGAATTAGGATAATTTCTCAAATTGAAAGTAGAGGCTATCAATTCGAATAAAATAGTGGAAGAAACTTTTTGATTAAAGTTCAAATCTTTAGGTTTAATGAATCAATTACTAATTAGATTTTGATTTTTCTTTGTGCAGACATGACCACTTTTCTATCGCTCCAATCATTGTTGGACAATGATAAGTTCGTGGGACCCAACTTTGATAGTTGGTACCAAAAGTTGAAGATTGTCCTAGAGCATGAACGGATCCTATATGTGCTGACGGATCTTGCACCTAAGGAGCTAGCTGCCAATATACGTCAAACAGTCAGAGATACTTAAAAGAAGTGGCTCAATGATCGAACCATGGTGCGCTGCATTATACTGACTGCGATGAGCGACAAGCTCAGTCGTAGGTTTGAGAAAGCTTAGCTAAATGAAATGCTCCAAGTGTTGGATGATTCTTTTGGCACACCCGATGACGTTAAGAGGCACAAGACTAGTTGCACCATCTTCAATGCCAGAATGTGGGACAGAGCCTCTATCATTGATCATGTACTATACATGATCGAGCTAATAGAGCGCTTGAGCAAACTCGGCTTTTTCTTGTATGAACAACTTGAGAAAGATGCAAAACTGAACTCGCTACCAAAGTCCTATCTTCCTTTCCTTACTCATTACAGAATGACAAAGCCTGAAGTAAACTACCACGGCTTACTGGGGTTACTTTAGAACTTTGAGAAGGATTACCAGCTCTATAAAGAGTTGGTGAAATTAGTGGGAGGTTCGTCTTCTGGTTCTCAACCCTTTAGGAAAGGAAAGAAGAACAAGAAGAAGAAAGTAAAGAAGATGAAAGTTTAGGCTGGGACATTAGTGCAGGGCCAGATCAAAAAGATCAAGCCCAATAAGAGTCAAGCTAAATGCTTCTTTTGTAAAAAGAGGAGGTACTAGAAGAGAAACTATCCTTAGTACATTGCCTCCCTGGACCCGATCAGGTAGAAAAAGAAGCAAGCTATTGCTGAACAACGTATTTATATAATAACTCTTTGTAATTTCTCTATTTGTGATATTATTGACTGGGTATTGGATACTAGTAGCCCTTACCATATTTGTAATTCATTGTAGGGATTGCAGGTTAGTAGAAGATTCGAGCAAGGCAAGAGATTCTTGAATATTGGAGATGGAAGACCAGTTCTAGTTCTAGCCTTAGAAATTTTAAAACTTGTATTTGAATCTCATACCGTTGTTCTTCGTAATTGTCATTTCTATCCTAGTTTCTTTTTAAATATCATTTCTGTAGGCCTTTTGGCCATGAACAATTATGAAATTTCAATAAAGAAATGAGTTTATAATGTCATTATGAATGGTGTTACTGCTTTCTATGGACAATTGAATAATGGTGTATATATGTTATCACAATCTGTTAATATAGTCTATTCTACTAACAAGCACCCTAGATTAGATAGTGCATCAGATATCTACTTATGACACTGTAGGCTAGGTCATATAAATAAGAACAAGATAAACAGGTTGACTTAAGAGAGAATCCTCGAGGTTAGTGATTGTGAATCACTTCCAACCTATGAGTCCTGTCTTCTTGGTAAAATGACCAAGTCATCTTTTACTGAAAAAGGTGAGAGAGCTAATGAGCTCTTAGGTCTAGTACATACTAATGTATATAGATCAATGAACACAAGTGCCAGAGGTGGATATGTCTACTTCATCACTTTCAAGATAATCTATCAAGATATAGATATGTCTATCTGATGAAACATAAGTCGGATTTTTTTGAAATGTTCAAACAATTTCAAAGTGAAGTAGAAAAATAAATTCGAAAGAGTATTAAAACTCTTCAATCTATCCAACAAAGAGAATACCTTTTTGGTGAGTTTCTCACATATCTAGGAGAGAATGGGACTCTCTCCCAATGAACTCCTGAAATACCACAGTATAATGGTGTATCTGAAATAATGAATCGAACTCTATTAGACATGGTCCGATCCATGATGAAACTTGCCAGCTTGCCAATATCCTTTTGAAGATACGCACTCAAATCGGCTTGTTATCTATTAAATAGAGTTTCAAGTAAGTCTGTAGTTAAAACTCCATATGAGATATGGATAGGGCATAAACCAGCACTTTCACACCTTAGGGTTTGGGGGTGCCTAACTTATGTCAAATGGTTAATTATAGATAAACTTGGACCTAGGTCTGATGAGTGTACATTCATAGGATACCCAAAAGAGCCAAAAGGATACTATTTCTACCATGCTGATGAACAAAAAGTGTTCGTCAGCCTTAGGGCAATCTTTTTGGAAAAGAAGTTTCTTAGTGAAGGAACTATTGCCTCTAAGGTTGAACTTGATAAAGTTCAATAGATAGAAAGTCTGATACAGAATGTTGTACCTAACTCGAATTTGATCAGATCAGATTCGAAGCCTAGTGAACTTGCATCATTAAGGCAATCCGATAGAGTACTGCACCATCTGGATAGATACTATGAATTCTTGGTCTAGGATGGTGATCCCATCGAACTCGATGAGAACGATGAGGATCCGATCACTTATATGGATGCGATGTAGAGATCCGATTCTGAGAAATGGCTAGAAGCCATGAGATCCGAAATGAATTCCATGAAGATCAATGATGTATGGACATTAGTTGACCCACCTGAAGGGGTTAAATCCATTGGGTATAAATGGGTATTCAAAAGAAAAAGAGGCACAGACGGAAAGGTGGAGATCAATAAAGCCCATCTGGTTGTCAAGGGGTATTGTCAACGTTATGGTATTGACTATAACGAGACATTCTCCCTAGTGGCAATGTTCAAATTCATTCGGATAATGCTTACAATAGCTGCCCACCTAGGCTATGAGATCTAAAAGATGGATGTGAAGATGGCTTTTCTAAATGAAGAGCTAACCGAAGAGGTGTATATGATACTGATAAGTGGTAAAAGTATACTAATAAAAGTATTAAATTATAAAATAAATTAACTTATTTTTAAGAAATTGATACTTTTATTAATCCTATGTAAGAAAGAAGGCCATCAATATGAAGATCTTATTTTTCTGGTTTAGTTAAAATAAATTTCAAGCAAAACAGACTTCAAACGAGCCCATAATTGAATTTCAAAAGAAAAAAAAAAATAATTTTTAAATGAAGGTCGGTCTGGTTCAAATTGGCTCAGAAAAATGGCTCAGCAGATCGTCCGACCTGACCATGCTCGAAACTAGATCGATTGTCCTCAGATGCCCTGCTTACGCCATGCTGATGTCAGAATTTTTTGCAGTGCATGGTGGACCACTATAGTAACCTGGCGAGGGCATTTTTGAAATTTTATGGGGATGAGCACGCTCTAATTGGCTGAGGGAAGCAGCAGTCCATGCAACACTAGGCTCGTGCATGGTCTATAGAGGGAATTTTGGAAATTTTGCTAGATCCGATGAATGTTGTTCACTGGCATTTGATCGAACGATGAAAATTTATGCGCTGACGAATGACGAATGCAACCCCTGATCGAGATCCAACAATGGAGATGCATTATCGATTTTAACTAGAAATTTGAAGGCTCTTGTATGCAATTCGATGGTCTCAATTTAATCATCAAGAAGATCCGACGGTTGAGGTTAATTTTGACTTGAACTAGGTTTTTAAAAAGAATTTTTAAGTGATTTTTGATCCATTGGATGCTGATCTGAAGTCCAGAATTATCCAGGGTTTTAATTTGACTTGTGTTAAGAGTTTTAAACCCAATTTGGTTATGATTTCTTTCAAAAATCCATCTCTTAGCCTATAAAAAGAGGGTTGCCTGCTATTGCCCAAGAGAGGAGGTGGAGAACAAAAATAGAGAGTTGAAAATAAAGAGAAAATAGGGAGAAATAGAGAGAACAGAGAAAGAGAGAGGGGTTTAGGGAGAGAAGAGAAAGAGTTTTTATTCTATTATTTTTCTTTTCTCTTCTTTTCTCCTTCCGAAGGTCGGCACACAAAGCGACTTTCTTCTTCATCGAGTTCTCCACACCAAGAGCAATGGACAACCAATTTCAACAAATAAACAATCTAATTTCTTCATGCTTTTTATTTTATTTGTTATTTTTGAACTTATTATCATGAACTAAATTTTTTTTTACTAAGGCTAAGGTGTAGCCACTCTTTTGATGCAATATTCAGTATGATTTATTTTTAATTTTAAATTTTATTCATAAGGAGTATATAAATCTGATCTTAATGCTTTTAGATTACTAATCATCTTCTAATCGATCTAATGAACATAGATGATATGGACCAAGTATATTTATGTTATTGCTTCTTGATTATATACCTTGAATTATAAATCGAATTAGAATTCATATGTATGCAGGAATTTTAGTGCGCTTTGGATGCTACGTATTTTAATTAGAGAGTTTTACAATACTTAGTCCATTGATATTTATTTAAATTATATCTAGACCAAAGAATAATTAATAAATATTGACAGTTTTGCTATGCCTAGACCAAAGGATAGTGAATAAACTAGGAGACTCTACCGTCACATGAAATAAAATTAACCTAATAACCTAAATATTGTATTAACTGAGTTGGTGAACCGATTATCTTAGTAACCTATTGCTCTTAAATTTAAAATCCTAAAAAATACACTCTCTCTATTTTTTTATAATTTTTAATTATTTTTTTATTTTATTCTTTATTTTTTTAATTTTCATAAATCGATCTTCTAAATAAAGCATAGGAAAGAGCTTCTCAGTACTTATTTCTCAACCCTCTAGGGATGACACTCTACTCACTTTCTTTATTACTTGATCGACTGATGCACTTGCCATAGCTATAGATTAGCACGCATCAAGTTTTTGGCTATTAGATATGTGTGCCCTAGAAGCCAGAATTGGATGACACTTATTGTACACTTCTAAGGGCAAAATTATAATATTGACTATAAATAATAAAATGGATTATTTTTCTATCATAATGTGTATTTTGTGTCTGTGATACATCCCTTGAGTTAATGGTAATGATAGTTCATATTTTCAAGAGTTGATAACTTAAGATATGAATTTTCAATATTAACTCATAAAATGCTTCCGATCGTAGGACCATCATAAGGATGATGATGAAGGAAAATCCTAATTTTTTGGATTAGGTTCGTTCAGATCTGATCTGATCAAGAGATATATTTCAAAATTTTTTTTCTTTGATCTAGATCAGATCTAGAATATTTTAGATCTAATTCTTATTATTTTAATAATTAAAATAAAATTAGATAAATTAAATCAAATTTAATTTACCTTGAAGTGGGTAATCCTATTACCCGATGATGATCCTGTGAGCAGCGGAAGGTTCTAGATCTAGCCATGCAAGTGCCTGGCCTCTACCGATATCCATTCAGACTAGATCTGGAGATCCTCTTCTTCTCTATCATGTCTCCAAAAATTAATTTTGGATCTGATTTGGAGGATCTTCAAAACTCCGTTTGAAGATCAGCAGTTGTCCTTTGCAGCAGCGTAGCTTTCTTGCTTTCAGTCGCCTTTCTCTCGTCGGATTGCACCAACTAAGGTCCAAAATACTTTTGGATGTGGAGAGGAGAGGGAGAAGGTGGGTTTGGCATGGAGAAAGAGGGGAGAGGCAGCCTTGGGGAGTGGGATTTCAATTGCTTTCCAATCTTAATTTGAGTTGGGCGTAGGGTCTTATTTATAGACTATCTGTGATCCAACTCCTCCTCTTTCCAACCAATCATAACTCTTTATGAAATTAGATCTAAATCTAATTGATGAAAATAGAGTCCCCAAGATTCCTCCTTAGAGGGTGCCTAAGACCAATCAAAGTTGGTTCTTAGGAGAACTCTAATCGAAATCCAAGAAAGAGATGGAGTCCCTGTCCAACAGGGACTCCTGGGCGCCTCCAACTTGGGCACATGCTAAGGGTGGCATGCACCCTCCTCCTTGCTAGGTTCTGGCAGGAAGACAGGCCCCTACCAGCTCTCTAATAGGTGCGTGACACATGGACAGAAGTCAAAGTATCAATTGTCAACGTTTGACTAGTCAAAGGTCAACTTTTGACCAAAGTCAAAGGATGAAAAATGGCAGGTAATGTCTTACAAAATAAGACAATCTTTTCTGACTTGGACAAGCTTTAGTCAAACCAAATGAAGGCCTCTGATCGAGCACAAACTCCTTTGGCTCAGTTAGGACAACTATTTATGATAGTAAAGGAAGAACGTTAGGTTCAATTGAGTGCTAGCACAATTTCCTTGAACCTAATTGAATCTCATTCAGATCAATTGAACTGAATTAGTTCAATTGATGATCACCAAATTCAAACCCTTGTTTGTGTGACCCAGTTAGGCTCAGTTCTGTATGGTAATGGGATATGTCATGATCTCTATCATTGACATCATCGAAACTCCTTTTGATGGATCAAAACTTTTCTGATTCGAATAGTTAGAATGATCGATCATCTAAATCATTCTAATTGCTCCCAAAATCCACCAGTGACACCTAGTAGTATATGGTGGCAACCCATCAGGGCTGAATGCAAACCTCTTGGTGCAGCTACCTATGTGATTAAGTTCTTCTATCTTGAGCCCCGATCAGATTAGGGTTAAGGTGAACTCATCAAACCCTAGTCTCTGTCATATGATGTAATCATTCGATTTCAAGTCCAATGTGAAAACCTAAATAGAAACTCTTTCTATTATTTCACCCTGCCATGGCCATGGACTTTTGGACTTGATTCTCATGATCATCATAGGGCTGCTCCTCTACCATCGAGGTAGATAGTTCCATCTTGATGCTATCCAGTTCCTACAATGAACATGCTATAGCCAACATACTCCTCAGGATTCCGAATGGCTAGAAGACCGAGTAATGGTGTAGTCAAACTATAACACCCTCAAGGTGAACTACCGATGCATCTCAGGTCAAAGAACCAGACACACTACTATAGCATCGAGTCAATCATTGATGAGAAGGTAGACTCCCTAATGACTACTCGAGATGGTCACGCTTAGTGCCCTCATTTTCTAACAAGTACCTATACTCTCGCTCTGGTGTCTCCACACTGTAAACTCAAGACTCATCTATTAAAGAGAAATGATTGTACACCAACTTTTTGGATCAATCACCATCCTCATGATGATCCTATGGTTGCGAGCATTTTATGAGTTAATAATGATTATTCATGTCTTAAATTTTCAACTCTTGAAAATATGAATTATTATTAACAATAACTCAAAGGATGTATCACAGACACTAAATAAAGATATATGATAGAAAAAAATCCATTTTATTGATATTAGTCAAAATTATAATTTTGCCCCTAGAAGTGTATTACAAGTGTCAGCCAATTCTAACTTCTAGGGCACATATATCTAACAATCTTCCACTTGTCCTAAAGCCAATTGGCTACAAGTCTAAGTCCCATCTTCTCAAGGTGGGCTTTGATCTTTTGTTGGCCCAACGACTTTGTAAGCGGGTCTGCCACATTATCTACGGAGTCAACTCTCTTGACCTCGACGTAACCCTTCTCGAGGTAATCGCGGATGAGGTGGTATCGCCGCTCAATGTGCTTGGATTTTTGGTGAGACCTCGGCTCCTTACCTAGGGCTATGGCACCATTGTTGTCACAGTACAAAGGAATGGCATATGATGGCATTACTCTAATTTCTGCAGCAAACTTCTTGTACCAGAATGCTTCCTTCGCGGCCTCTGATTCAGCGATATATTCTGCTTCCATGGTGGAATCTACTATTCACAGTTTGCTTGGAACTCTTCAACTGACAGTAACCACCATTGCTCACACAAACAGACTCCCAGATGTCGACTTTCGATCATCTATATCCGAACATGAAATCCGAGTCTGTGGTATCCCTAATTTGGAGTTCTCCGTTACAAAGACAACATCATATCCTTAGTTCTTCTCAAGTACTTAAGGATACATTTCACAGAAGTCTAGTGTTCTTTTCATCTGAATTTGACTGAAATCTGCTTGTGACACTCACAGCATGGGCAATATCAGGTCGTGTACATAGCATGACATACATGAGACTCCCTATTGCATAAGCATAAGGGATCTTGCTCATACATTCTATTTTCTCAGGTGTGCTAGGGCACATCTTCTTGAAAAAGATGAATACCATGTCTGAAGGGTTTAATCCCTCTTAGAGTTTTTCCATACTAAACTCTTTTAGTACTTCTTCTATATACATCTTCTGTGAAAGTCCTAGCATTCTATTCGGTCTATCCCTATAGACCTTAATTTCTAGAATAAAGGATGCTTCACCTAGGTCTTTCATGGAGAATTCCTTGGACAACCATAATTTGACTGTTGTCATCATGGGAATATCATTCCCAATAAGGAGGATGTCATCCACGTACAACATTAGGAATACAATAGTGCTCCCACTGATCTTTTTGAAGACACATGGTTTCTTTTCATTTTTGATGGAATCAAACATTTTGATCACATCATTGAAACGAGTGTTCTAGCTCCGAGATGCTTGCTTAAGTCCATATATAGACCATTGCAGCTTGCAAACCTTGTGATCAGTATTACTAGATGTAAAATCTAGCGGCTGTTCCATATAGATATCTTCCTCAAGATATCCGTTCAAGAACGCCATTTTCACATCCATTTGCCATATTTCATAGTCGAAATAGGCTGCAACGGCAAGCAATGTGTGGATGGATTTTAGCATAGCCACTGGGGAAAAGGCATCCTGATAGTCAATGCCTTCGCGTTGACTATAACCTTTTGCCACTAGTCTAACCTTGAATGTCTCCACATTCCCATCTGCACCAATCTTTCTCTTGAAGATCCATTTACACCCAATAGGTACTATACCTTCTTGTGGATCTACCAAGGTCCAGAATTGGTTCAAGTGCATCGAGTCAATTTCTAACTGCATTGCCTCTAGCCATTTCTCGGAGTCGATATCTGATATCGCCTCGTTGTAGGTTTTGGGATCATCACCATGAGCACCATTACCTCGAGGATTAATCTCTACTTACTCTGGAAATAATACCTAAGTATCTTTCAGGAGACGGAAAACTCTTTTCGATCTACGAGGTGGAGGAGGTAGTATTCTTATTGGCTCAACCTGATTTGGTTCTAATTGGTCCTTAGCTCGTTGTACTTGTGAGACTTTCTCATCAAGCTTAATCTGCTTTCCAATTCCGCTATCTTGAATAAACTATTTTTCAAGAAAGATGGCATGTCGACTCACAATCACATTGTGGTCTTCTGGAATGTAGAAATAGTATCCTAATGACTCTATGAATCGAGCTCTAAAGGACCTAAACTCTAACTTGTCCGCTTGTTGTCTTTTGACATGAGTCGGACAACCCCAAATTCTAAGATGACTCAGATTTGATTTCTTACCATGCCATATCTCATACGGTGTGGTAGGAACGGTCTTAGAGGGAACCCTATTCAGCAAATAAATTGAAGTTAACAATGAATGTCCCCAAAGAAAATCAGGAAGGTCTATGATCCTCATCATGGATTGGACCATATCCAATAGAGTCTGATTTCTCCATTCTAAAACCCCGTTGAGTTGAGGTGTTCCTGGTGGAGTCCTTTGAGAGACTATGCCATTATCCTTGAGATAGTCTAGGAATTTCCGACTAAGATATTCACCTCCTTGATCTGATCAAAGAACCTTAATGGATTTTCTAATTTATTTTTCTACTTCATGTCTGAATTCTTTGAACTTTTCAAAAGCTTTAGACTTATTTCTTATAAGATATACATACCCATACCTAGACAAATCATCGGTAAAGATAATGAAGTAGACAAAATTGCCTCTAGCCAGCACATCAAATGGGCCGTACACATCAGTATGTACTAGGGCAAGGAGATCTGTGGCCCTCTCCCCATGTCCTACAAAAGAAAGTTTGGTCATTTTGACTTGCAGACAAGATTCACAAGTTGGATATGACTCGAAAGTCAATGGACTCAATAGCCCATTTTTCTCCAATTTGTTGATCCTATCTTCTGCTATATGACCTAATCTTAGGTGTCATAGATATCTATCATTTGGACTATCCCTAGGTCATTTGGCATTCACATTTTGCTCGATAGTTAGAACAGGTACATCAATATGTAGCTGATAAAGACCATTAATAAGGAAACCATTTGCAATTTTATTTCTTTCATAAAGAATGTTACAATGGTCCTTAAAGAAGGTAATCACATAGCCTTCTTATGCTAAGCATGAAACAGAAATCAAATTTCAGCTAGCTGCAGGCACATAATAACAGTCTTTCAAAACTAAGTCTAAACCAGATGGTAATCGAAGAGGGTATGTTCCCACCGCCATTGCAGCAACTCTTGCTCCATCATCGATGCATAGGATCATGTCTCCATTCTTCAGCCTCCTGCTATCCTCAAGACCCTGCATGGAAGTGCATTAATAAGCACTAGAACCAGAGTCAAGCACCCAACTGGATGCAGAAGAAACCATAAGGTTAGACTCAATAATGAGTATACCTCCAGAAGGACCTTTCTTCTTGTTCTTCAAGGTGGCTAGATAAGTAGGGTAGTTTCGCTTTCAGTGGCCATCGCTGTTGCAATGGAAACACTTTCCTTTGGCAGCGGCTTTTATCTTCGGCTCTGCCTTCTTCTTCTTTGCTTCCTCCACCTTTTGCTTTTTCACAGACTTCTTTTTCTTTTCATAAGACTTTCTTTTGGAAGAAGTCCATTCCATAGCAAGAACTAAGCCTTTAGAACCTTTCATAGAAAGCTCAGCGGTGACCAGCATATTCATTAATTTGGCCAAGAAATTTTGAAGTTTATGCATGTGGTAATTCATGATGAATTGCACATATGCATCAATCAAGGATTGCAGAATAACATCGTTCTATAAATCCACAGTCTAACTCCACATCGAGCTTCTTAAGCTCTTTCATGTCCTTGATCATCATCAGACAGTGATCTTGGACTGACTGCCCATCACGCATTTTAGCCTTAAAAAATCATTTCATGACTTGATACTTGGCTACGCGACTTTGTTCACCAAACATCTCCTGCAGGTGAGCCAACATTTGATGAGCATTTTCTATATCTTCATGTTGGCGCTGGAGTTCATCAGACATCGAGTCCAACATGTAATATCTGGCCTTATTATCTTTGTCTATCCATTTTTCTAGAGACGCTCTCTGTTCAGTGGATGGACGAGCTGATAAGGTGGGAGGGTCCTTATCCAATACAAGGGTTAACTTCTTGAAACCCAAAATAATTTTGTAGTTTCTAAGCCAATCTTTATAATTGGGTCTGGTCAGTCTGTGTGTCCAGGATACATGCCTATGGGTTGGATGCAGACATTTTCCTGTAGAGGGTCAAAGAATCTAGTTAGATACTGTAATTATGATTTGAACAATTTGTTTAGGAATTTTATTTTTAAATAAATTAGCTTCCATTATTTTCTCCAATCCCTACACTCCCTCTATTGAGATGCAAAAATCTTCATGATTAATGATTTCTAGTGGGTGGTGCGGTCTCACCAACTGACTCATCACCTCACCTAACAGTTATTGGTGATGGGTTAGTCAATGAGTGAACAACTCTTATTCAATGATTCTATAATCAAGGTGCTCCCAAACTTGATCTCTAATTCATGAATCTCACTGTATCTAGAATATTGATCCACTCCTTAGTTAAGTTAGACCCACCATTTGCACAGACTGGATTCCTAATTGAGTCTCTCACCATATCCAAAATATTGAGCCCAACTCATCCTCCAGCCCATAGCATCCAATGCCTAATAGACATGGTTGCGTCTTCCCGATGCGACTGAGCCACTGTATCCAGTCGAGAACAATCAACCCCGAGAAGGGCCCGCACATCTACAATGGTGGAAGACCACAGACTTAATATTTTCTTAGGAAGAATTGATTCAGGTCTCATTAAACTAGACTTGTCATAGTCATAACAATTATGACTAACCTAGTGGCATGGATTAGCTCAGATTATTGACCACCTCAGATCAGAACTGTGTCAATAGATATGGCCATGTAAGTGAGATCGGTGGAAGGAATATGCCATTAACTCGTATAAGAATGCATTCAGGTCGAGTAGCTTCTAATTAAAAACCAGTCGGTTGTATGTGCCAAACTTACCTTAAACACCAAATTGTTAAGTCAGAACCAATTGGGTTAGCCTACAATCCAGACTCTAACCTCTAAGCCTAATTAGGTCTTGCTTGATCATGACTCGATCTTGACCCAGACTTAATCCTATTAGGCTGGTCAATTTAAGCATTATTGGTCCCATCTAACCAACTCTTGATTCGGTTTGATCAACCGCTTAGACCTAATTAAGCTACCCAAGCCTGAACCCAGTATTATGAATATATCTTAGATTTGAAATTCTTAATTTTAGACCTAATTAATATTCCATAATATTAATTTTTAATTAAGTAGGGTTTATAAACAAAATATGCATAATAAATCCTAGGGTTTCAGGATCTAGGATTTTGCAGAAAGTAAGTTTTGGGTTTCTGATTAAGGACGAACACGCAGCACCCCTACACATTATAAGAACACCCCATTGGATGGGAGAAGAGGGCCTTTAAACCCTTCTTCATTCTTATGACCGAACGGCCAAGAGGAACACCTTAATCAAGAACATGCAATACTATAAAATAGTTTTAGATCTATATCAATATCTCATATACAAATTAGATCTAATCATGGCATATTTTGTATACATTGCTCTGTATCAAATCATGCATTATTTTTAGATTTAAAATTATCACATAATAATCTAAAAAAATTAGATTTAAATTGATCTAATCAAAATAAATTCTAATCTAGATAATTATGTAGAACGCTATTCTACAACTAGTTAGACATGCATCAATCTATCTCTTATGATATTTAAAATTAAATAATTTTTTATTTACTATGTTTAGATGTTTATTATAACCATTTATATATCAAAAAATAGTAAATAAATAGATCTAAAAATATGTTTTAATCAATTAAATTGAAAATATATAAGACTGTTCTATAGAACTATTCTATTTTAGAACTAGTCATGCATATTTTCTAATCTTAGATCCAAATCATTTAATTTTAATTTTTTCTAATTTTAGATTTGATCACATCTCATATGATATCTAAAATTATTTATTTTTTAATTAAAATAAATTTAAAAATAGATCTAAATACTTTTATAACCTTGACTCTGATACCAGTTGAAGAGAAATCCTGATTTTTCGGATCAGGTTCGTTCAGATCTGATCAGATCAAGAGATATATTTTAAAATTTTTTTTTTTGATCTGAATTAGATATGAGATATTTTAGATCTAATTTTTATTATTTTAATAATTAAAATAAAATTAAATAAATTAAATCAAATTAAATTTACCTTGAAGTGGGTAATCCTATTATTCGATGATGATCCTGTGAGCAGCGAAAGGTTCTGGATCCAGCCATACAAATGCCTAGCCTCTATCAGTATCCACTTAGGCTAAATTTGGAGATCCTCTTCTTCTCTATCATGTCTCCAAAAATCATATCTGAATTTGATCTGAAGGATCTTCAAAACTCCTTTTGAAGATCAGCAATTATCCTTTGCAGCAGTGCAGCCTTCTAGCTTTCAGTTGCCTTTCTCTCATCTAGATTGCACCAACCAAGGTCCAAAATACTTTTGGATGTGGAGAGGAGAGGGAGAAGGTGGGTTTGGCATGGTGGAAGAGAGGAGAGGCAGCCTTGGGTCATGGGATTTTAATAGCTTTCCAATCTTAATTTGAGTTGGGTGTAGGGTCTTATTTATAGACTATCTGTGATCCAACTCCTCTTCTTCTCAACCAATCACAACTCTTTATGAAATCAGATCTAAATCTGATTGGTGAAAATAGAGTCCCCTAGATTTCTCCTTAGAGGGTGCCTAAGACCAGTCAAAGTTGGTTCTTAGGAGAACTCTAATTGGAATCCAAAAAGGAGATGGAGTCTCTATCCAATAGGGACTCCTGGGCGCCTCCACTTAGGCACACACCAAGGGTGGTGTGCGCCCTCCTCTTTGCCAGGTTTTGGTAGGGGGACAGGCCCCCACCAGCTCTCCAATAGGTGCATGATACATGGATAGAAGTCAAAGTGTCAATGGTCAACGTTTGACCAGTCAAAGGTCAATTTTTGACCAAAATCAAAGGATGAGAAATGGCAGGTGACCAAAAATGGCAGGCAATGTCTTACAAAATAAGACAATCTTTTTTGACTTAGACAAGCTCCAGTCAGACTAAATGAAGGCCTCTGATCGAGCACAAACTCCTTTGGCTTAGTCAGGATAACTATTTATGATAGTAAAAGAAGAACGTTAGGTTCAATCGAGTGCTAGCATGATTTTCTTAAACCTAATTGAATCTCATTCAGATCGATTGAACTGAATTAGTTCAATTGATGATCACCAGATTCAAACCCTTGTTTGTGTGACCCAGTTAGGTTCAGTTTTGTATGGTAATGGGATATGTCATGATCTCTATGATCGACATCATTGAAACTCTTTTCGATGGATTAGAACTCTTCTGATTCGAACAGTTAGAATGATCGATCATCTAAATCATTCTAATTGCTCGAAAATCCACCCGTGACACCTAGCAGTATATGGTGGCAACCCATCAGAGCTGAATGTGAACCTCTTGGTGCAGCTACCTATGTGATTAAGTTCTTCTATCTTGAGATCCGATCAGACTAGGGTTAAGGTGAACTCGTCAAACCCTAGTCTCTGTCATATGATGTAATCATTCGATTTCAAGTCCAATGTGAAAATCTAAATAGAAACTCTTTCTATTATTTCACTCTGCCATGGCCATGGACTTTTGAACTTGATTCTCATGATCATCATAGGGCTGCTCCTCTACCACCGAGGTAGATAGATTCCATCTTGATGCTATCCAGTTCCTACAATGAACATGCTATAGCCAACATACACCTCAGGGTTCTGAATGGCTAGGAGATCGAGTAAAGGTGTAGTCAAACTATAACACCCTCAAGGTGAAATGCCGATGCATCTCAGATCAAAGAACCAGACACACTACTGCAGCATCGAGTCGGTCATTGACGAGAAGATAGACTCCCTAATGACTACTCGAGATGGTCACGCTCAGTGCCCTCATTCTCTAACGAGTACTTGTACTCTCGCTCTGGTGTCTCCATACAATAGACTCAAGACTCATCAACTAAAGAGAAGCGATTGTACACCAACCTTTCGGATCAATCACCATCCTCATGATGATCCTATGGTCGGGAGCATTTTATGAGTTAATAATGATTATTCATATCTTAAATTTTCAACTCTTGAAAATATGAATTATTATTAACATTAACTCAAAGGATGTATCACAGACACTAAATACACATATGTGATAAAAAATAACCTATTTTATTGATATTAGTCAAAATTATAATTTTGCCCCTAGAAGTGTATTACAAGTGTCGGCCAATTCTAGCTTCTAGGGCACATATATCTAACAGATGATTGATCCAGAAGGTTGGTGCACAATCACTTCTTTATAGTAGATGAGTCTTGAGTCTACGGTGTAGAGACATCGGAGCGAGAGTATAGGTACTCGTTAGAGAACGAAGGCACTGAGCGTGACCACCTCGAGCAGTCATAAGAAAGTCTACCTTCTCATCGATGATTGGCTCGAAGCTGCCATGGTGTGTCTGATTCTTTGACCTGAGGTGCATCAGCAATTCACTTTGAGGGTGTTATAGTTTGACTACACCATGACTCGATCTTCTAACCATTCAGAATCCTGAGATGTATGTTGGCTATAACATGTTCATTATAGAAATTGGATCACACCAAGAGAAAATCTATCTACCTCTATAGATGAGGAGCAGCCCTATGATGTTCATAATAATCAAGTCCATAAACCCATAGCCATGGTAGAGTTAAATGATAGAAAAAAATTTTATTAAGATTTTCACATCAAACTTGAATCAAATGATTAAATCATATGACAAAAATTAGGGTTTGACGAGTTTACCTTTACCCTAATCTGATCGGGGCTCAAGATAGAAGAACTTAATCACACAGGTAGCTACACCAAAAGATTCATTTTTAGTTTTGATGGGTTACCACCATATACTCCTAGGTGTCTTTGATGGATTTTGAAGCAATTAGAATGATTTGGATGATCAATCATTCTAGTTGTTTGAATCAAAAAAGTTCTGATCCATCAAAATGTGTTTCGGTGATGTCGATGATAGAGATCATGACATATCTCATTACCATATGAAACTGAACCTAACTAGATCATACAAATAAGGATTTGGATCTAGATATCATCAATTGGACCAATCTAGTTTAATTGATTTGAATAAGATTCAATTAGATTCAAGGATATCATGCTAGCACACGATTGAGCCTAATGTTCTCCTTCAATTATCATTTTTAGTTGTCTCGAATGAGCCAAATGTGTTTGTGCTCACTTAGGTATCTCTACTTGGTCTGACTAAAACTTATCTAAGTTAGAAAAGGGTTGTCTTAATTTATGAGATAAATTTGAGACAACACCTGCCATTTTTCATCACCAACTAATTCTTGTATTTTGACTTTGGTCAAACATTGACGTTTGACACTTAGACATCTGTCTATGTGTCATGCACCCATAGGAGATTGATTTTGGATCAGTCAACCTACTAAAAAGTAGGTGGACCAGGGGTGCATGCCTAGGGAGGCATGCGCCCATGGATAGAGGTGCCTGGAGTCCCATACAGATGGGACTCCAATTACTTTAGGGTTTCTACCTAGGTGGCACTAAAGATTAGACTTTGATCAGTCTTAGGTGCCATCTAAGGATGATTTAGAAGGGCTCTTAACTAATTGGATTAGGTAATGTCATCCCACCAATCAGATTTAGATCTAATTGCACAAAGTGACATGATTGGTCAGGATGATGTGGCACTGCATGGCGCAACAGGGTCTATATAAACCCTATCTACACCTAGTTTCAGAGAGCCTTAGACCATTGCCCATACCACAAGACTGCCCCTCTCCCTCCTCCATGTCATCTTTAGGTCCCCTCTCTCCTCTCTACATTTGAGGAGATTTGGGCTCCAGTTTGGTGCGATCCAGGCAAGAGAAAGGTGACGAGAAAGGAAGAAGGCAGCACTACTGCAACAGATGATACCCGATCTTCAAAAGAAGTTTCGAAGATCCTCCAAAATAGATCTAGATTTGATATTTAGAGAAGTAATAAAGAAAAAATAGATCTCTAGATTCAGTCCAAGTGGATACCGATAGAGGCTAGGCACTTGCATGGCTAGATCCAGAACCTCAGGCAATCAGCAGGATCATCATAGGATAATTTGATTACCCAACAACAAGGAACAAAACTAAATCTATTTTAATTTATTTTTATTTTTATTAGATCTATAAAATTAGATCTAAAATATCTCAGATTTGATCTAGATTCAAAAGAAAATTTTTTTGAAATATCTCTCTTAATCCAATCAGATCTGAACGAACTTGACCCAAAAATTAGAATTTTCCCTTCAACTGGTATCAGAGCCAGGTTCTCATAAATTGATTAGATCTAATTTAAATTTATTTTTGATTTAATAATTAGGTTATTTCAGATGTCACATGAGATATGATTAGATTTGAAATCAAAAAAATTAAAATTAAATAATTTAGATCTAAGTTCCACAAGATGCATGACTAGTTGTAGAATAGAATTGCTCTATGCATAGTCTTGCATGATCATAATTTAATTTGATTAAGTTATAATTTTTGATCAATTTATTTACTATTATCTAATATTATAAATATTATAATAATATCTAAAAAATAGAAAATAAAATTATTTAATTTTTGATTCATAGGAGATATGATGAATGCATGTTTAGACTAGTTGTAGAATAGTTCTACATAATTATCTAGAATAAAATTTATTTTGATGAGATAAATTTAAATTTAATTTTTTAGATCAATTATGAGATAATTTAGATCTAAAAAATATATATGATATGATACATGAGATATATGCAAAACATATTTATAGTTAGATCAATTTTTATATATGAGATATATCATGAAGATTTAACTAGTTTTATAGTTTTCATATTTCTAATTAAGGCATTCCCCTTCGCCGTCCGATCATAAAAATAAAGTAGGGTTCAAATGCCCTCTCCTTCCATTCAATGGGGTGTTCTTATGATGTGTAGGGGTGCTGCGCGTTCGTTCTTAATCAAAAATCGAAGAACTTATTTTCTATAAAATCCTAGATCCTAAAATCCTAGAATTTTATTTACATATTTTATTTATGAACCCTAAACTTAATTAAGAATTAAGATTATGAAATATGTTAGACCTAAAATTGAGAATTTAAGATGTAAGACATATTTATAAAATTGGGTTCGGGCTTAGGTAGCTTAATTAGATCTAAGCGGTTGATCAAACTGAATCAAGAGTTGATTAAATGGGATCAAGAGTGCTTAAATTGACCAGCCTAATAGAATTAAGTCTGGGTCAAGATCAAATCACATGAGTGATCGATCAAGCTAAGATCTAATTAGGCTCAGTGGTTAGAGTTTGGATTGCAGGCTAACCCGATTGGTTATAGCTCAATAATTTGGTGTCTAAGGTAAGTTTGGCAGATACAATCGACTAATTTTTAATTAGGAGCTACTCAACTCGAATGCGTTCTTATCGAGTTGATGGCATATCCCTTCCACCGATCTCACTTACCTTGCCATATTTGTTGGCTCAGTCCTGATCTAAGGTGGCCAATAATTCGAGCTAACCCATGCCACTAGGTTAGTCATAATGGTTATGACTATGTCAAGTCTAGTTTAATGAGACCTCAATCAAATCTCCCTAAGAAAAGATTAAGTCTAAGGTCTTCCACCATTGTAGTATGTGAGCACTTTTCGAAGTTGATTGTTCTCGACTGGTTACAGTGGTTCAGTTGCACCGGAAAGATGCAACCATGTCTATTAGGAATTGGATGCTATGGACTGGAGGATGGATCGGGCTCAATATTTTAGATACGATGAGAGACTCAATTAGAAATCCAATCTATGCAAATGGTGGGTCTGACTTAACTAAGGAGTGGATCAATATTCCGAGCACAGTGAGATTCATGAATTAGAGATCAAGTTTGGGTGCACAATGATTAGAGAATTATTGAATAAGAGTTGTTCACTCATTGGCTAACCCATCATTAATAACTGTTAGGCAAGGTGATGAGTCAGTTGGTGGGACCACACCTCCACTAGAAATCATTAATTATGGAAATTTTTGCATCTCTATAGAGGGAATATAAGGATCCAAGAAAATAGTGAGAGCTAATTTGTTTAAAAATGAAACTCCTAAATAAATTGGTCAAGTCTTAATTATAATATCTAACTAGAAACTTTGACTCTCTACAAAAAAATGTCTGCATCCAACCCACTAGCATGTATCCTAGACACCCATAGACTGACCGAACCTAATTACAAGGATTGGCTCCAAAACTTTAAAATCATTTTGGGTTCTGAGAAGTTAACTCATGTATTGGATCAGGACCCTCCCATCTTATCAGCTCATCCATCCGTTGAACAGAGAGCATCTCTTGATAAGTGGATGGACGAAGATAATAAGGCCAGATACTATAAGTTGGGCTAGATGTCTGATGAGCTTCAGCGCTAACAAGAAGATATCAGGACTGCGTACCAAATGTTGGATCACCTACAAGAGATGTTTGGTGAATAGAGTCGCGCAGCCAAGTATCCAATCACTAAATGATTGTTCAAGGCTAAAATGCGTGATGGGTAGTCAGTCCAAGATCATTGTCTGATGATGATTAAGAACCTGAAAGAACTTGAGAAGCTCGGTGTGAAGTTAGACCTGAATTTATAAAATGATATAATTCTGCAATCCTTGACTAATGGATATGTGCAATTCATCATGAACTACCATATGCATAAACTTCAAAATTTCCTGATCGAGCTTATGAATATGCTAGTTACTACTGAGCTTTCTATGAAAGGTTCTAAAGGCTCAGTTCTTGCTATGGAATGGACTTCTTTCAAGAGAAAGTCTTTTAAAAAGAAGAAGAAGTCTATGAAAAAGCAGAAGGTGGAAGGAAGAAGGAAGAAAAAGATAGAGCTGAATAAGAAGGCTGCTGACAAAGGAAAGTATTTCTATTGCAACACTGACGGCCACTAAAAGCGAAACTATCCTACTTATCTGGCCACCCTAAAGAATAAGAAAGAGGCAGATCCTTCTGGTGGTATGCTCGTTATTGAGTCTAACCCTATGATTTCTTCTACATTCAGTTGGATGCTTGACTCTAATTCTAGTGCTCATTGATGCAGTTCTATGCAGGGTCTTTAGGATAGCAAGAGGCTGAGGAATGGTGAGATGATCCTACATATCAAAAATGAAGCAAGAGTTGCTACTGTGGCTATGAAAACAAACCCTCTTCGACTACCATCTGGTTTAGATTTAGCATTAAAAGATTGTTATTATGTGCCAGCAGCAAGCAGAAATTTAATTTCTATTTCATACCTAGCACTAGAAGGCTATGTAATTAGTTTTCTTAAGGACCATTGTAACATTCTTTATGAAAGAAATAAAATTGCAAGTGGTTTTCTTATTAACGATCTTTACTAGTTACATATTGATGTATCTATTTTTAATATCGAGCAAAATATGAATGCCATGAAATGACTTAGGGATAGTCCAAATGATAGGTATCTATGGCACCTAAGGCTAGGTCATATAACAGAAGATAGAATTAACAAATTGGAGAAAATCGGACTATTGAGTTCATTGACTTTTGAGTCATATCCAATTTGTGAATCTTGTCTTCATGGCAAAATGACTAAGCTTCCTTTTGTATGACATATGGAAAGGGCCATGGATCTTCTTGCCCTAGTACAAACTAATGTGTGCGGCCCATTTGATGTGCCGACTAGAGGCAACTTTATCTACTTCATAACCTTTGCCGATGATTTATCTAGGTATGGGTATGCGTATCTTATGAGATATAAGTCTGAAGCTTTTGAAAAGTTCAAAAAATTCAGACATGAAGTAGAAAAGTAAACTAGAAAATCCATTAAGATCTTTGATCAGATCGAGAAGAAGAATATCTTAGTCGAAAATTTCTGGACTATCCTCAGAAAAATGGCATAGTCTCTTAATGGACTCCATCTGAAACACCACAACTCAAAGAGGTTTTAGAACGGAGGAATCAGACCCTATTAGATATGGTCTGATCCATGATGAGCTTCACAAACCTTCCTACCAAATGTTGGCTCACCTACAAGAGATGTTTGGTGAACAGAGTCGCGTAGCCAAGTATCAAGTACTAAATAATTGTTCAAGGCTAAAATGCGTGGTGGGTAGTCAGTCCAAGATCATTGTCTGATGATGATCAAAGACTTGGAAGAGCTTGAGAATCTCGAAGTGAAGTTGGACTTGGATTTGCAAAATGATATAATTCTACAATCTTTGACTGATGCGTATGGGCAGTTCATCATGAATTATCATATGCATAAACTTCAAAATTCCCTGGCCAAGCTTATGAACATGTTGGTTATTACTGAGCATTCTATGAAAGATTCTAAAGGCTCGGTGCTTGCTATGAAACGAACTTCTTCCAAGAGAAAGTCTTTTGGAAAGAAGAAGAAGTCTGTGAAAAGGTAAAAGATGGAAGAAAGAAAGAAGAAAAAGGCAAAGGTAAAGAAGAAGGCCCCTGACAAAGAAAAATGTTTCCATTGCAACACTGACGGCCACTAGAAGCAGAATTGCCCTACATACCTGGCCACCCTGAAGAATAAGGAGGCAGATCCTTCTAGAGGTATGCTCGTTATTGAGTCTAACCTTATGGTTTCTTCTGCATCCAGTTGGGTGCTTGACTCTGATTCTAGTGCTCATTTGTGCACTTCCATGCAGGGTCTTGAGGATAGCAGAAGGCTGAGAGATGGTGAGATGATCCTACGCGTCGAAAATGGAGCAAGAGTTGCTGCTGTGATCATGGAAACATACCCTCTTTAACTACCATCTGGTTTAGACTTAGTATTAAAAGATTGTTATTATGTGCCTGCAGCAAGTAGGAATTTGATTTCTATTTCATACCTAGTACTAGAAGGCTATGTAAGTAGTTTTCTTAAGGACCATTGTAACATTCTTTATGAAAGAAATAAAATTGTAAATGGTTTCCTTATTAACGATCTTTACTAGTTACATATTGATGTATCTATTTTTAATATTGAGCAAAATATGAATGCCATGAAATGACCTAGGGATAGTCCAAATGATAGGTATCTATGACACCTAAGATAAGGTCATATAGCAAAAAATAGGGTTAACAAATTGGAGAAAATCAGGCTATTGAGTCCGTTGACTTCCAAGTCATATCTAATTTGTGAATCTTGTCATCATGGCAAAATGACTAAGCTCCCTTTTGTAGGACATGGGGAAAGGGCCATGGATCTTCTTGTCCTAGTACATACTGATGTGTGTGGCTCATTTGACGTACCAGCTAAAGGCAACTTTGCCTACTTCATAACCTTTATCGATGATTTATCTAGATATGGGTATGTGTATCTTATGAGACACAAGTATGAAATTTTTAAAAAGTTCAAGAAATTCAGACATGAAGTAGAAAAGCAAACTAAAAAATCTATTAAAGTCCTTCGATCAGATCGAGGAGGTGAATACCTTAGTTGAGAATTCCTGGACTATCTTAAGAAAAATGGCATAGTCTCTTAATGGGCTCCACCTAAAATATCTTAACTTAATGGGGTTTCAGAATGGAGGATCGGACCCTATTAGATATGGTTTGATCCATGATGAGCTTCACAGACCTCTCTGATTTTCTTTGGGGACATAGTTTGTTAACTGCAACATACTTACTAAATAGGGTTCCTTCTAAAATCGTTCCTACCATACCGTATGAGATATGGCATGGTAAGAAATCAAGTCTGAGTCATCTCAAAATTTGGGGTTGTTCGGCTCATGTCAAAAGACAACAAACGGATAAGTTAGACTTTAGGTCTTTTAGAGCTTAATTTATAGAATATCCTAAAAAGTCATTAGGATATTATTTCTACATTCCAGAAGATCATAATATGATTGTGAGTCGACATGCCATCTTTCTTGAAAAATAGTTTATTCAAGATAATGGCATTAGAAAGCAGATCAAGCTCGAGAAGAAAGTCTCATAAAAGCAACGAGCTAAGGACCAAATGGAACCAAATCAGATTGAGCCAATACAATCACTACCTCTTCCACCTCATAGATCGAAAAGGATTTTTCATCCCCTTGAGAGGTACTTAGGTACTATTTCAGAGGAAATAAAGGAAATGTTCCTCATAGGTAATGGGGTTCATGGTGATGATCCTAAAATCTATGATGAGGTGATATCAGATATCGACTCTGAGAATTGGTTAGAGACAATGAAGTCAGAAATTGACTTGATGCACTAAATCCAAGTCTCGACCTTGGTAGATCCACTAGAAGGTATAGTATCTATTGGGTGTAAATAGATCTATAAGAGAAAGACTAGTGTACATGGAAATGTGGAGATATTCAAAGCTAGATTAGTGGTAAAAGGTTATAGTCAACGCAAAGGCATTGACTATCAGGATATCTTTTCACCAAGAGCTATGCTTAAATCCATCCACACATTGCTGGCTATTGTAACCTATTTCGATTATGAAATATAGCAAATGAATGTGAAAATGACATTCTTAAATGGATATCTTGAGGAAGATATCTATATGGAACAGCCACTAGGTTTCACATCCAGTGATGTTGATCATAAGGTATGCAAGCTGCAAAGGTCCATATATGGACTTAAGCGAGCATCTTGGGGCTAGAATACTCATTTTAATGATGTGATCAAATTATTTGGTTTCATAAAGAATGAGGAGGAACCATGTATTTTCAAAAAGATCAGTGGGAGCGCTATTATCTTTCCCGTATTGTACGTGGATTATATCCTCCTTATTGAGAATGATATTCCCATGTTGACCACAGTTAAAATGTGGTTATCCAAAGAATTTTCTATAAAAGACCTAGGAGAAGCATCCTATATTCTAGGAATTAAGGTCTATAGAGATAGACTGAATAGGATGCTAGGACTTTCACAGAAGATGTACATAGAGAAAGTGCTAAAGAGGTTTAGCATGAAAAACTCTAAGAGAGATTTGGTACCCTTCAGACATGGCATTCATCTTTCTAAAAGGATGTGCCCTAGCACACCTAAGGAAATAGAATGCATGAGCCGATCCCTTATGCTTCAGCAATAGGGAGCCTCATGTATGCCATGTTATGTACATGACCTAATATAGCCCATGCTGTGAGTGTCATGAGCAAATATCAATCAGATTTAGGTGAAGAACACTGGACTTCTGTAAAATGTATCCTTAAGTACTTGAGAAGAACTAAGGATATATTGTTGGTTTTTGATAATGGAGAACTCCAAGTCCAGGAATATATAGACTCGAATTTTATATCCGATATAGATGATCGAAAGTCGACATCTGAAAGTCTATTTCTGTGTAATGATGGTGCTATCAGTTGGAAGAGTTCCAAGTAGATAGTGATAGCAGATTCCACTAAGAAAGTAGAAAACATCGCTGCATCAGAAGCTATGAAGGAGGCATTCGGGTATAAAAAGTTTGCCATAGAGATCAGTGTGATACCATCAGATGTCATTCCTCTATACTGCGACAACAATGGTGCCATAGCCCTTGCTAAGGAGTCGAGGTCTCATCAAAAATCCAAGCACATCGAGCGGCGATACAACCTCATCCGCAATTACCTCGAGAAGGGTTACATCAAAGTCAAGAGAGTCGACTCCGCAGATAATACGGTGGATCCACTTACAAAGCCGTTGGGCCAGTAGAAGATCGAAGCCCATCTTGAAAAGATGGGACTTAGATTTGTAGCCAATTTGGCTTTAGGTCAAGTGAAAGTTTGTTAGATATATGTATCATAGAAGCCAAAATTGGCTGACACTTGTTGTACACTTCTAAGGACAAAATTATAATTTTAACTATAAATATTAAAATAGATTATTTTTCTATCATAATGTATATTTTGTGTCTGTGATACATTCCTTGAGTTAATGGTAATGATAGTTCATATTTTCAAGAGTTGAAAATTTAAAACATGAATTTTCATTATCAACTCATAAAATGCTCCCGACCATAGGATCATCATGAGGATGATGATTGATCTAGAAGGTTGGTGTACAATCACTTCTTTATAGTAGATGAGTCTTGAGTCTACAGTGTAGAGACACCAGAGCGAGAGCATAGGTACTTGTTAGGGAATGAGGGCACTGAGCGTGACCACCTCGAGCAGTCATAAGGAAGTCTACCTTCTCATCGATGACTGGCTCGAAGCTATAGTGGTGCATCTAGTTCTTTGACCTGAGGTGCATCAACAGTTCATTTTGAGGGTGTTATAGTTTGACTATACCATGACTCGATCTCCTAGCCATTCGAAATCCTGAGGTGTATGTTAGCTATAGCATGTTCATTGTAGGAATTGGATCGCACCAAGAGAAAATCTATCTACCTTGGTAGATGAGGAGCAGCCCTATGATGATCATGAGAATCAAGTCCATAAGCCCATGGCCATGGTAGAGTGAAATAATAGAAAGAGTATATATTAAGGTTTTCACATCAGACTTAAATTAAATGATTAAATCATATGACAGAAATTAGGGTTTGACGAGTTCACCTTAACCCTAATCTGATCGAGGCTCAAGATAGAAGAACTTAATCACACAGGTAGCTGCACCAAGAGATTCATTTTTAGTTCTGATGGGTTGCCACCATACACTGCTAGGTGTCACTGGTGGATTTTGAGAGCAATTAGAATGATTTGGATGATCAATTATTCTAGTTATCTGAATCAGAAAAGTTCTAATCCATCGAAAGATATTTCGGTGATGTCGATGATAGACATCATGACATATCTCATTACCATATGGAACTGAACCTAACTGGATCACACAAATAAGGGTCTAGACCTAAATATCATCAATTGGACTAATCCAGTTCAATTGATTTGAATAAGATTCAATTAGGTTCATGAAAATCGTGCTAGCACATAATTGAGCCTAATGTTCTCCTTAAATTATCATTTTAAGTTATCTTGAATGAGCCAAATGTATTTGTGCTCACTCAAGTACCTTTACTTGGTCTGACTAGAACTTGTTCAAGTAAGAAAAGGGTTGTCTTAATTTATGAGATAAATTTGAGACAACACCTATCATTTTTTATTACCTGCTAATTCTTGTCTTTTGACTTTGGTCAAACATTGATCTTTGACACTTAGACATCTGCCCATGTGTCATGCACCCATAGGAGATTGATTTTGGACCAGTTAACCTACTAAAAAGTAGGTGGACCAGGGGTGCATGCCTAGGGAGGCATGTGCCTATGGATAGAGGTGCCTGGAGTCCCATACAGATAGGACTTCAATTACTTTGGAGTTTCTACCTAGGTGGCACGAAAGATTAGACTTTGACCAATCTTAGGTGCCATCTAAGGATGATTTAGAGGGGCTCTTATCTAATTGGATCAAGTGATGTCATCCCATCAATCAGATTTAGATCTGATTGTAAGAAGCGATGTGATTGGTCGGGATGATGTGGCACTGCATGGTGCAACAAGGTCTATATAAACCCTATCTGCGCCTAGTTTCAGAGAGCTTAGACCATTACCCATGCCACAAGACTGCCCCTCTCCCTCATCCAAACCATATTTAGGTCCCCTCTCTCCTCTCTAAGCCCAAGGAGATTTGGGCTCCAGTTTGGTGCGATCCAGATAAGAGAAAAGTGACGAGAAAGGAAGAAGGCAACACTACTGCAAGAGATGATACCCGATCTTCAAAAGAAGTTTTGAAGATCCTCCAAATCAGATCCGATATTTGGAGAAGTGATAAAGAAGAAGAAGATCTCTAGATCCAGCTCGAGTGGATATTGGTACAGGCCAAGCACTTGCGTGGCTAGATCCAGAACCTCAGGCAATCAGTAGGATCATCATAGGATAATCTGATTACCCAACAATAAGGTACAAAATTAAATCTATTTTAACTTATTTTTATTTTTATTAGATCTATAAAATTAGATCTAAAATATCTAAGATCTAATCTAGATTCAAAAGAGAAAATTTTTAAAATATCTCTCTTGATCCAATCAGATCAAAACAAACCTGACCCGGGAAACTAGGATTTTTCCTTCATTGGCGCCATTGCCTGGGATTGTGTCTAAAATAATATTAAAATTTTGATCTGAGCTTTACTTTAGAATTTTATTTTTTTAATTTTTATTCTTATTATATTTTTAAATTTGTTCAGTGCATGATACGTACTGGATATAGTAACTTACTACCTTTAGATCCAAAAATTGAAAGGACCATTAGAAGACTATAACACGAAAAAAAATATGGCAGCTGAAGATCCTAACGACATCAATCTAGAATTGGATATGGCGATTGAGGGATAGCATGAAGCCATTCAAGCAGCACATCATCCATAAATGATTATATCACACCATTTGTAGTCGATGCAACTTCGAGCATCAGGAGACCGCCTGTGCGAGCAAACAACTTTGAAATAAAATTGGCGATGATCTAGATGATTCAATCAACTGTCCAATTTAGTGTACACATGCATGATGATTCGAATGCCCATATTTCTAACTTTTTTAAACTTTATGATACTTTTAAAATTAATGGAATGTCAGATGATGCTATTAGATTAAGGTTATTTTCTTTCTCTTTACGGTGCAAAGCTAAAAGTTGGCTTCATTCTCTTCCTGTAGGTTTTATCATAACTTGGGATGTCCTAGCTCAAAAATTCTTAGCTAAGTACTTTCCACCTTCCAAGACTGCCAAGATGTGCAACGATTTCACTTCTTTTGTGCAAATGGACATGGAGACACTATATGAGGCTTGGGAGCATTTCAAAGAACTGCTGAGGAGATGTCCACATCATCAACTATCCGTATGGCTTTAGGTATAAATTTTCTATATGGTTTATCTCCTACAAATCGTTCTATGATTGATGCAGTAGCAGGAGGAACCATTAATCGAAAAACAAAGGAAGAAGCCTTTGATCTGATTGATGAGATGGCATCAAATAGCTATCAGTGGAAAATAGAATGCATGATGCCGAAAAGACCAGCAACTGCGTAGGGAGTAGATTGCATGCCAACCTTACTAGCTAAAATTGCAAACCTTAGAGCTGAAGTCAACAACTTGAAGGGAACAACTATGCATGTTTAGAGCATCACTTATGACCTATGTGGAGGAGGACACGATACAAGCAACTGCCAGATAGGTAATCCTTTTGCTAAAGCAACTATTACAGCTAATTATGTTGGTAATTCTTTCAGGCCGCAGCAAAACAATCCCTACTCCAACACATACAATCAAGGATGGAGGGAGCATCCAAATTTCTCATGGAGCAATCAAAATGCAGCACAACAGCCACCCCCAGCATTCCAAGTACCTAAAAAGAAGTCCAACATGGAGGAGCTGATGATCAAATTCATGCAAAACCAAGAAGCAACTATAAAAAATTTGGATGCCAAGCTTAGGCAGGACCAAGCAGCAGCAATTCGAAACTTGGAGATGCAAATAGGCCAAATGGCTAAGATAATCTCCGAGAGACCTCAGGGATCCTTGCCTAGCAACACGGAGACCAATCCAAGAGAGCAAGTCAATGCTATCACCCTAAGAAGTGGTAAAAAGCTAGAGAAGCCACATCAGAAGAAAGAGACTGAAGAGCTAACTACAAATAAGAAACCATCAACTAAAATTCGTCAATCACCAAAATAACCAGTAGAAGGATGGTCTCCAATTATACAGTTTGCCGATCCAAATGTGAAGCCCTAGTGCCCCCACTACCATTCCTAGAGAGATAAATATAGCATCCAAATAAGGAATTTTTTAACTTTTTCAAAATTTTAAAGAATTTACATATTAATATTCCTTTTGTAGAAGCTATCACTCAAATGCCTAGGTATGCCAAGTTTCTCAAAAATATTCTAACAAATAAGAAAAAGCTAAAGGAGCATGAGAGGATAAATTTGAATGAAGAATGTTCAGCAATACTTCAAAATAATTTACCATAAAAGATAAAAGATCTAGAGAGTTTTACTATTTCTTGCATTATTGGTGATTGTAGTTTTGATAAAGTTTTATGTGATTTAGGAGCAAGTATTAATCTCATGCCTTTTTCTATTTTCAGAAAGCTGGGTCTAGGAGAACCAAAGTCTACCACTATTACTCTTCAATTAGCCAACAGATCCATCAAATATCCAAGAGGTATAGTGGAGGATGTCTTGGTAAAGGTAAATAAATTTATTTTTTCTATTGATTTTATTATTCTTGATATGGATGAAGATTATGATGTAGCCCTTATTATAGGAAGACTCTTTTTAGCTACTGGAGGTGCTTTAATAGATGTTCAACAAGAAAAATTAATTCTTAGAATCCAAGATGAATAAGTTACTTTTAATGTTTTTAAAGATACTAAACATCCTGATGATAATCAAACTTGTTTTCTAATTGATATTATTGACAATTCAGTATATGAGAATTCTATAAAAAAATAGGTTTGAGACTATGAAAGCTAGCAATGTCCAATTGAAAGAGGGCTCAATCAAATATGAAAGTATTCCAATTGAAGTTGCACCAAATTGATTCAACTCAAAACTCAAAGAAAGTCAAGCTGAAGACTATAAATCAGAACTACTAGATAGGTTGTTTCTTTTCTTTTTAGTTTTGATTTTTTTTTTTTAGTAACTTATTGTTGCTCTTTTACTACTTTGGTGTGTATTTTCAATTTTGCAGAGAAAAATCAATGAGAGCTCAAGCCAAATTTCAAAGCTTCAAAGAACCAGACTGAACCAAATCAGGTGTATTCCTTCCTATCCTTTATTATACCCTTTATTTTTCTTTCTCCTTTAAGACAATGTAGAATAAGTTGGGGGTAGAAAAAAATTAAAAAAAAACTTTTTAAATCATGTGTCAAGAAAAAAATCTTGAGCAAGATAGACTGGATAAGTGATAAAAGATAGAAGTATCTACTAACAAATGTAATAAGTTAAAGAAGTAGATTAGTTGGTCAGACTTTTAGCAGCCTACTTAGGTCATCAAAAGACTATTAGCACTTCTAATTGTACATGCACACTAATAAGGCAAAGTAGGTATTGATTATAAGCCAACTGAGGATTCAATTATCACTAAAAATTGATAATTAATATATATTCTAATTAAAAAATTTGAATTTAAGAAAAGAGCTACCTGCCTAAAAATAAAGTATAAAAGATAGAGTATATGTGGATGGTCCAAAGCCTAGTAACTGGGTCTCTGCACCTAGGTCAAGTATGGAGATTCACGTAAAATGGAGGGAAGGTCACGATGCTCAGCACAGAAAAAAAAAAAACATAACAAGGCAGTGTGAAAGCTACCTTAATTCATGAGTATAAAATTGGGAATGTATAGAAAATTAATCAAAAATAGGTGATAAGAGAGGATACTTTTATCTTTTAAATTAACACTGAAATGCTAAGTTAGTCATCACGAATATAAGTATTGTAGATCTTTGATGTACTCTAAGAAAGTTTTTAATTGTACTGACTACAAAATTTGCTTCTGAAGCTCAATGCTTAGTTAGTGGTATTTTCTAAACTTTTTGACCTTTAACTCTAGATTTATCTTTTTGATGAATGATCTAATTGAAACATGGTATTAAATAAAGTATTGCTAAGGAAGTAGCAATGACTAAGTTGGAGGGTATGATAACTAATAAAAATACACTAATAAAAATATTAAATTATAAAATAAATTAATTTATTTTTAAAAAATTGATATTTTTATTAATTTTATGTAGGAAAGAAGGCCACCAATATGAATATCTTATTTTTCTAGTTAAGATGAAATAAATTTCAAGCAAAATAGACTTCAAATGAGCCCAAAATTAAATTTCAAAGGAACAATAATAATAATATTTTTTAAATGTCGGCTGGTCTGGTTCAAATCGATTCAGAAAAATAGGCTCAGCAGACTGCCCGACCCGACCGTGCTCGAAACCAGATCGATCGCCCGCTTGCACCATGCTAATGTTAGGATTTTTCACGGCGCATGGTGGACTGCTATAGTAACCAGGCAAGGATATTTTAGGGATTTCATGGGGACGAGCATGCTCCGATTGGCTGAAGAAAGCGGTGGTCTACGCAATACCGGGCTTGCGCATGGTCTACAGAGGGTATTCTAGGAATTTTGTCAGATCTGACAGATGCTGATCATTGGGATTTGATCGAATGGTGGAAATCTATGTGCTAACGAACGGTGGATGCAGCTCCCGATCGAGATCCAATGGTAAAGATGCATTACCAATTTTAACTAGGAATCTAAAGGCTCCTGTATGCGATCCGATGGTCCTGATTTAATCATCAAGAAGATCCGATGGGTGAGTTTAATTCTAACTTGAATTGAGTTTTTAAAAAGAATTTTTAAGTGGTTTTTGATCCGTTGGATGCTGATCTGAAGGCCAGAAGTATCTATGATTTTAATTTGACTTGTGTTAAGAGTTGTAAACCCAATTTGGTTAGGATTTCTTCCAAAAATCCATCTCGTAAAAAGGGGGCTGCCTATTGTTGTCCAAGAGAGGAGGCGGAGAACAAAAATAGAGAGTGGAAAATAAAGAGAAAATAGGGAGAAATAGGAAGAACAGAGAAAGAGAGAGGGGTTTAGAGAGAGAAGAGAAAGAATTTTTATTCTATTATTTTTCTTTCCTCTTTTTTCTTCTTTCGAAGGTCGGTACACCAAGCAACTTTCTTCTTCATCGAGTTCTCCACACCAAGAGCAACGGACAATCAATTTCAGCGAATAAATAGCCCAATTTCTTCATGCTTTTTATTTTATTTATTTTTTTTGAACTTGTTATCATGAACTAAATTTTCTTTTACTAAAGCTAAGGTGTAGCCACTCTTTTGATGTAATATTTAGTATGATTTATTTTTAATTTTAAATTTTATTTATGAGAAGTATATAAATCTGATCTTAATGCTTTTAGATTACTGGCCATCTTCTAATTGATCTGATGGACATAGATGATATGGACCAAATATATTTATGTTATTGCTTCTTGATTATATACCTTGTATTATGAATCAAATTAGAATTCATATGCATCTAAAAATTTTAGTATGCTTTGGACGTAGTGTATTTTAATTAGAGGGTTTCACAAAACTTAATACATCAATATTTATTTAAATTACACCTAGACCAAAGAGTAATTAATAAATATTGATAATTTTGCTATGCCTAGATCAAAGGATAGTGAATAAACTAGGAGACTTCACAATCACAAGAAATAAAATTAACCTATTAACCTAAATATTGTATTGACTGAGTTGGTGAGTCGATTGCCTTAGTAACCTATTGCTCTTAAGTTTAAAATCCTAATAATTACACTCTCTCTATTTTCTTATAATTTTTAATTATTTTTTTATTTTGTTCTTTATTTTTTTTAATTTTTATAAATCAGTCTTCTAAATAAAGCATAGGAAAGAGCTTTTCAGTACTTATTTTCCAATCCTCTAGGGATGATACTCTACTCACTTACTTTATTACTTGATCAACTGGTGCACTTACCATAGCTATAGATTAGCATGCATCAGATACAACCTAAGGGATTCACATCCACAGATGAGTCCATGGTGTGTAGACTTCAGAGATCCATTTATGGATTTAAGCAAGCATCTCAGAGTTGGAACATGTGTTTTAATAGAGTGATTAAAATGTATGGCTTTTTAAGAATGTAGAAGAACCCTACATTTACAAATAAATAAATGGTCCATTTGTGTAATTTTTTATTTTGTACGTGGATAATATTCTCTTAATTGAGAATGACATCCCCGCACTATAAGAAAAAAAAGTCTGGTTGTCATCACAGTTCTCGATGAAGGACTTGGGTGAAGCATCCTACATCTTAGGGATGAAGATCTATAAGGATAGATCTAAAAGGATGCTCGGTATATCTTAGTCCACGTACATACAAACTGTGCTGAAGATGTTTAGCATGGAGAATTCTAAAAAGGGCTATCTTCTGATAGGCCAAGAAATTTCTTACTTTAAGAATGATTATCCGATAACTCCTAAAGAGATAGAGTGTATAAGTAGAATCACATATGCTTCGACAGTGGGGTCTATTATGTATGCAATGACATGCACAAGATCAGATATGGTATACTCACTAGAAGTAGTGAGTAGATACCAATCTGATCCTAGAGAAAATTACTGGAAGGTGGATAAAATCATTCTTAAGTATTTGAGAAATACTAAGAATCAATGGTTGGTTTATGGTGAGTTAGATCTTAAGCTTGTGGGGTTTATAGGCTCCATCTATCAATCTGACCATGATGATAGTAAAAGTGTGTCGGGTATATCTTTACTCTAAATAGTGGAGCCATCTGCTGGAAAAATTTTAAGCAGCATATAGCGGATTACTCTATTTGCGATGTAGAGTACATGGCAGCATCAAATGCAGCAAAAAAAGCTGTGTGGCTGAGGAAGTTCATCACCAAGCTTGTACTAGCACCCTCCATTGATGGTCTAGTCCTGCTTTACTACAACAGCACTGGCACCATAGCTCAAGTAAAGGAATCAAAGGCACACCGTGGATAAAGCACATTCTGCACCACTTTCATTTGGTCTATGAAATCATGGATCGTGATGACGTCGACCTTCAGAAGATTGACGAAAAGGAGAACCTAGCCGACCCATTCACTAAAATCCTAGCAATCAAGGAGTTCGACAACCATAAGTCAAATATGGGTATTAGATACTAAGCCGAGTGGCTTTAGGACAAGTGAAAGTTATTGAAAATTATGTTCGAAAGCCAATCGTCAGCCTATTGATGGTTGAGATATTGTAATTGATTTATTAATTAATAAAAAATATTTTGACATCCTTTTTCATCATAAATTTACATCTTCTAATGAACTCCATTGTTGTGATGAAGTCCTTATGACTATTTAGTTTCGATAAAGAGAGGATTTATCGATTAGTCCTTAAATTTATTCACAATCAAATGATAGACTGTTAATTAGGATGACAACGCCTATCGAGCATAGGTTGCTATATGCCATATAGGTTGATTGTCCTCTTAACCAAGGAGTGTAGAGACACTGGCATGGCATACAGGTGAGATATATGGGTACGTCATCATTGAACGTGACCAACTCTAGAGCATTCTACTGTCGAAAATGTCTCTGATGGGATATAGGTATAAGTATCCCTTAGATCTGAGATCACCTCAGTGACTTGAAAGCAACTCACCATGCTTTGGTACAGGACTAATTAAATTTCTAATTCAGCAATGAAAGGCTTCTGGGCATAGTCAAGTACTTATGAAATTAGAGTGTGATCAAGATGGAATTGACCACTCCAAGAGTTGGAGAAGAATATATCACTGTATTTCAATATAGCAAAATCTTTGCCAGGGTAATCCATCAGATGGATTTGATATTTTCAAATACAATGTGGACAACCTTATCAAAGTTGATAGTTAAACTCTGAGGTATCCTACGATCATTATGGTCAAGGGGATGAATTATATGGAAACTATATTTGCATGGGTTCTAAGGATGGTGTTCTACACCTTTCGACCTATCCGATCGTCGAATATCATTGCTAGATGGTCACTTTGATTAGTACAAAAATTTATTCCTATGCTATCAACTTAGATTCAGATCTATGAGGTCACACATATTAGAGTTCACATTTCGATCGGATGGTTGATCAACGATTTAGAATCATTTTAGAGTTAAACAATCAATACGATTGGTGTTTAACCTAGTGCAAGTGTTGCAGAAAGAATGATTAGAAATTAGATTGCTGATTAGCTTAATTTAATTAAACCAGAGGGATAAGATTAAGTCTAATTAAATATGATTTAATTAGATTTGGTTTGGACTTGATTGGATCAAGTCCAATTGGCTTATTGGATAAGTCAAGTGCAAGGAAGAACTAGTCCTAGTCTAACTAGGACTCGGGTCAACCAAATTTTCTAATTTGATTAGAAAATTAAATTAAAATTAAATCTAATTTAATCTAATTTAATTATATTCTTAATTGGTTTAGAATCTAATTTAATTTAGTTGATTTGATTTTGATTTAATTTGATTTAAGAAACAATGTTTGACCCAGTCATAGATGGAATCCTAGTGAGACTAGGATTCCACCTTGCGCCATCTTAGCCCTCCATGCCCCATGCCCTCTCTTTTTATGTGACAGAGAGTCTCTCTTTGGTCTTCACACACACCCCTTCTCTTCCTCTTATTCTCATATGTTTATTTGGTGGTTGACCAAGTCTAAGAAAAAGTTAGTTTTGATTTAGGATTCTATGAGATAGAATCCTTATAAACCAAAACATATCCTTCCATGTGTGCCACCCATCTCCTATTTTTCCTCCCTAATTCCATGTGAGTGAGAGGTATTTTGTGCGCTTCTCCTTGCTAGATTTACTAAAAAAAATCAGAGGAGGGGCACGCAAGAGTTGGGCACCCCAGCTACTTGCCAAATCTAGTCCTGCCTTCTCTAGTTTTTGACCTAGACAAAGACTCTTCTTTTTCTATAAATTTAGGATAAATTTTAGCCAAATTTTTTCATGGAATATAGAGCTTTGAGAGTGGTTTGGGGTGTGCAAAAATCAGAGGAAGAGGATCCTTGGGCATGGGGGTTTCATAGGCACCAAACTAGGTGTCTAGGTGAGAGAAAAGAGAAGAAGAAAAGGGTCTTCTTCTAGGATTGTTTTATTCCTCATCTCTCCTCCTTCTTTTGAGTTTTTTTCTGAGAGATTCTCAAGTTAGAAAACTCTCCTCTTTCTTCTCATATTTTGGAGAGTCCATGTTTTGAAGAAGGAAGCATCAGATCGACCATCGAAGAGAGATCAGCATAATATTAGCATGCTGTGCTGATGTCCTGCACCAAGATCTCTGATCATGTTCGTGGGCTTGTGTGGATGAGATCGACCATTGAAGAGAGATCAGCATAATATTAGCATGCTGTGCTGATGTCCTGCATCAAGATCTCTGATCATGTTCGTGGGCTTGTGTGGATGACTCCTAAAGATCGGATGTGTGTGCGGCTCATGACTTCATCCTCAAGTCCAGATCAGCAAGTTAGAACATCTAACTTGCTCAGGTAATAGATCTGATCTATTCAACTTCATACCTGCATTTGATATAGTGTAGATCTAGGTTGATTTGATCAATCTTTTCTTTCTTATTTAATTTTAATTTCTAATTTAATATCATGCCTTGATCATGTAATAGATCTCAGATCTAGATATTTACATATTTATTTAAATAAATATTTAATTTATTTAAGTCTTTCACTGCATGATCTTGAAAAAATTTTAAGATCTATCCATGAAATCCAAGATCTGGTTCCTTCAATATCAGGGGGCATAAGAAATCAGATCTGGTGGGGCATGAAAATTTGGATAAGCACCCCTACGTACATTATAAATAAGAGAGTGTATAGGAGGTCTGGATAATCAATCCAATTCCTTCTTTCTAACATTCTTTTCCCTATTGTCTAATTTCTCTCTTTCTTTTCTTGTTAAGACAAGGTCCTAATTAGGACAAGAAATCTTACTTAGGACAAGGGTCTAGGAAGAGAGACAAGAAAGAAAAGGAGAAAAGAAAGTAAGGAAAGGAAAGGCTAGGAGGAAGGAAGCAAGGCTAAGAAAAGGTTCTACCCAATTAAATTCATGTAATAAGAATTTAATATAAAAAATTAGATTTAAAAAATGTTAGAGGCTTGATCAAGTCTCCATATAGATCAACATTGGATGGTGAATACATGGGCACCTGGTGGAACCCCTGCCAGATCTCTACTAGAATTTAGACTCGAATCAAGGTTTAGCGATCAGAGGTATGTTCCTGTACCCTAATTTCATACCATAATTGCATGTTATATGATTTGAATTTAATAAGATGGTCCTCGATTAGGGTTTGATATTAGGATTTCATATGAAATTCTTTGAAATCCATGCTTCCACCCTTGTCATAAAATCCTATAGTTGTATCAGAACAACCCTTATTAGGTTAAATCATATGTTGTTATGCTTATAGTTTTATAGCATAATGATAAATATGATATGATCATATTTAATTATTTATAATTAGATTATGATTTACATTATTCTGTAAGGTTACCCTAGCATAGTGGTGCATGTCCACTATGTGGTAAAGATTGTCCTAGAATGATGGAATCTAAACAAGCATGCTAGTTTGTTAATATGAATGCTTATTATTTGTCATGTTTGATGTGATCAATGTATACAAATGCTTCATATGAAATGATATGATCATTATATTTATGCTATTTAAGTAGAATATGCATAGAGTGTAACATCCCAGACCTGCAAAATAATAGATTAAAAGATTTATATTCAGGTATGTGTGGCATAGTAATTCATTTATGATATATTTGAGCCCTTTGAGCATAAAATTATGACTATCTATCATTTTGAGTTTTGAAAATTTTCTAAGTCTGAAAGTAGCACCTATCTAAAGTGCTATATAAAATATGGATTTTCTTGAGACCAAAATTATGGTAATTGATTCTTCGGAATTGGTGAGTCATAAAGTAATTTTTAACAAATTTTTAGATCCTTTACCCTATTTATTTTGAGGAAAGAAAGTTTTAAAAGTTTTAGATTTTTGAAAAATTTAAGCTAGAATCCAAGTTTTGATATCTTATTCTTGAGGATTTTAATTTTTTTGATATTTTTATTGATTCCAAATAAGGGATGTTCCTTATTTATATTTATGATTTAAAGTTAATGAAAAATAAAATAAATGAGGATATTAACTTAAAATAAGAAATATAAATAAGTAGAGTATTGAGTAAAGCTATGAGTAGAGTAGAGTATGAAACTAAATTTCTGAAACCTAGGAGAAGGGATCGACACTTGTATGAGAGGTGTCAACATTATCTCAGAAAAATAGAGATGATGTTTTTAGGAAGTTTGGTGGTAGTACATGAAGGGGTCGACAATTGCTTGATAGGTGTCAATCTAGTGGCTGACCTGTGTTGGGGTATCGATCCTTTTCCTAAGATATCGACCCCAATCATGAAAAATTCTTGGGAGCAGGTTTTAACCGAGAGTGTTTTAAGTTATTATTTTTAAATATTTTTTCTTGGGATGAGTGAGCACCTTGAGGGCATAAACTAATACTTAGAAATTCAGCTTGGCAACACCTAAGCAAATATAAAAGGTATAAAAAATTCATGGATTGACATCTAGCAACTCTTTTTCTTAATTTATTCTTTTTCCAAAATAGAAAGCCTCCGATTCTTATTGTAGTTATTCTAAGTTCTCTAGCATAACAGAGAGTTAGGAAAGAAGGAGGGCTAGAGAAGGTCCTATTCTCAATTAATTTCAAATAGAATTTTAGTTGGAGGTAGAGGATTTAGTTATAGATTGATTGAAAGAGCTGGAAGTTGCTGAAATTGAAGAGGAAAGCTTGTGTAGTAGATTTCTAATCACTTGAGATAAGGCTCCTTCACTTTAAACCAAGTTTAATTGATATTTTAAGTATTATAGTAGATCCTAGGTTATAGTAAAGTATGCTATTCAGTTTAAAATTGAATTTGAATTTGAATTATATTATTATGATGCTGAAGTTGGGTAGATGTTTTAGCCATGAATTAAAATGGTGTTAGCTATATCCAAAACTAATTAGAGAGAATAAAAATAGAATTAAATGGTTGGAAATATCTAAATTATATTGAAGTTATCTAGACCTAAGTTAAGGCAAGCAAGATGAAGTATGAGGGAATGGTTAAAAGACTAGAGTAAGAGATTCGAAGCAAAGTTTGTATAGTTTTGGTCTTGAATCATAAGATATGAGTTTAATCAATATTTATTGATGATTTAGGAAAAGAAAAGGTTTGGAAAGGTGCTTTGAGTAAGCCCATTTAACTAATAGCCAATTGAGGTGAGTAGATTTTCATATCTAGTCTTAGTGTTTTACTTATTATATTTTGTTGTGAAAATAACTTACTTTAGAAAGTAATTAGCTTTGCTATCCTTTAGCTTACATATATACTTGTGCAAATATGAAAGTAGGGATTAAAATTATTGGCTTTTACTATTCAGCTTTGAGGAATATTAGTTAGTTTGGTTTTTGGACAAGATTATCTACAAGAGTGATCAACCTATGGGGTGCATCCTTACATTGCATGAGCATTTGCATTGGCATAAGCTGGCACCTCCATAGTTTGCATTTAAGAATACCCAGTGGAGCTTGGCAGTGTATCAAAATGCCCAATGGGACTTGGTAGATATTTGGCAGTGTATCAGGATGCCTAGTGGGGCTCATTTACATCATATGGCATCATGACATACTACTTATCAACTGTCTTGGAAGGGATGCTTCGGGATTCAGTCGATGGTAGTTGAGAAAGAAGCATGCATTGGCAAGGCATGGTTTGGTATTTTGCTTTAACCCAGTGTGGTATATTTTAGCTTTATGAAGTTCTTTGGTATTTTGCTTTAACCTGATTGGGTATATTTCAGCTTTGTTAAGCTCTTTGGTATTTTGCTTAACCGGGTGAAGTATATTTTAGCTTTATGAAGCTTCAAAAAGCAGTTCTTACACATCAATTTTTATTATATATTTTTCAACTTTGTGAAGCTACCAAAAGTAGTTCTTATATTTTAGTTTTATTATTTTGTTGAATTATAAGTTAATAATTCTTGTTTTCCATTGTTAGATTGTTTATCCACTCACTGAGACTTTTTCAAGTCTCACCCTTCGCTCTTTTCATTTGCAGTTTTGAGAATAGCTGGGTTTAGGGATACATTTTAGCTTATGTATCAGTACTTTTAGTGTAGAAAGTATTTTTGATAATATTAGCTTGTAAAATAGATGTATTTTGAAAAGTATTGTATAGTTGAGTTAGTTAAATCAAAAACTATTATATGTATATGTTATACTTTGTTCTAGAAAGGCATGTATTAAAAAGATGATTAATGACTAGAATGTATGTATGAGATATGGTGTTGTTATTGAAACTCTAAGTTTGTTTATGTGATTTGATAAGTTATGAGTAGAGATAATGGTTATTAGCAAATCAAGAGAATTTAATTAAAATACTTGCGATGAAAATGAATGGATAGTTCAGCTAAATTGAAAGCAGGTTATTAACTAATGTATAGTTCAGTATAGTTATAGTTTAAAAATCCTCTTAATCTTTATATAAGGACGGGGTGTGGCACCGTCACCCAATTTAGTTAGGGGTGGGGTGTTACATAGAGACTAGTTAAATTCCTTTTTAAAATTATATTATGTTGTAGTGTAATTAACCAATAGCAGAACCAATCTTGATGTATAATTGATCGATCGATGTCTATGAAAGTGATTCATGATTGGAAAAAAGAACATGATTTTTAATTGATTCCATTATCTAACCTAGCCAATTTATTGGTGTCTAAGAAAAGCAACAAAAGGACAACAAAAGGACCTCCTTCTCTCTCTTACTTACCTAGCAATTAGATTAATTTAATTCTTGATTGGGATGCTTAGTGTTATATTCACTACATTAAAGCTTTCCTTCATGCTAGGTCATTATTATGACATGAACCATATTAGATTTGTTGTGCAACCATAAGATCTATTATGGGGGCTAACATAATATTATTCCAATGCATTTAGATGCTTACAGTATTTTTGGATATAATGCTTTATTATGTAACCACAAGAGCAATTATATTTGAATTTGTCTGTATAGAAATGAAGGATCCTACTTAACTAAAATATTATAGTTTGTTGTGCAACCATAAAGCTATTAATGTTTTAGAGGCTAGGATTATTTTTAGAATTGCATGAGATGCAATTCAAAAGAGTTTACTTTGAACTTGTAAAAGATTTGTTGTGCAACCATAAGATCTTTTATAAGGAATTAGGGTCTCAATCCCACTAAAAAAATTAATTAGGGTCTATCGATCATCATAAAAGAGGGCTATGATGTTCGATAAAATAGTGAAAGATATAATTAAATTAAAATCCTAATTTAATTGTGTATGTCATCATAAGTTGTTTACTTATGTAATTTTCTTTATTATGTAGATTAAATTCTATATGACTTCTTCACTTTCACTGCATAGCATACTAGATTAAAATAAGTTGACCAGTCCTAATTATGTAGACTAGTTGAAAAATTTAAAGATAGTGCTCAATCAAGAGAAACTCTTCTATATTCTCGATGCCTCTGATCCTGAGCCATTAGGAGAAGATGCCATAGCGGAAGAAAAATCCACATATAAGTATGAAAAAATGATTTCTTGACTGTCAAGTGCATCACACTAGCCTCTATGAGTAATAAGTTATAGAGACAACATAATGACATGGATACTCCATCGATATAGCTCAATCTAAAAGAGCTTTATGGAGAGCAGAGTAGAACTGCTAGATATAAAATATCTAAGTAGTTATTCTATGCCAGGATGGCAAAAGGATCATCTATACAAGACCATGTGTTGATGGTAATTGACCTAATCACTCGATTAGGTAAAATAGATTTTATTATGGTGGATGGAGAATTGAATCAGGATCTAATCCTATAATCACTTCTAGAATCATTCTTTTAGTTTATCGTGAACTATCACATGAATAAACTAAATACTTCCTTACCTAAGCTATTAAATATGCTCAAAATAGTAGAAAGCCATATCAAGAAGGATAAAGCTCCTCTTCTTCTTTTGGATGTGATCTCCAAGAAGAAGGCAAATAAGAAGGGTTCAAAGAGGACGCTAACCCTTAAAGATGGTATAAATAAGATGAAGAAGGGGAAGATGGCCTCTGATCAAGCTATCTACTTTTATTGTGGCAAAGCAAGTCATTGGAAAAGGAATTGCAAGGCTTACCTTGCAACTATGAAGACTGGTGCAAATGTTGCACCGAAAGGTATGTATAAGCTATATACAATATTGTCATTGAATTCTTTCATTTCAAACTATTGGGTATTGGATACTACCTGTGGTTCTCATATCTATAAATCTTTGCAGGAGCTACAAAAAATTAAAATTTTGAAGAAGGATGACTTCGAGCTTTACGACACTGGAGGAGAGTCCATCTAAGCGGAAGCTATAGGGACAAGTATTTTGAACTTACCTTCTAGGAAGATCTTAGAGCTAAAAAATTATTATTATATGCCTAAGATCATTAGTAATATTATATCTGTATCCTTGTTGTTAAAACAAGGATATGAAATAGATATAATAAGCAATGGTTGCTCAATTAAATATTTTAATTAAATTATCTCTAAATGATAATGTTTTTCATATTAATGAAAATAGAAAGTGAAAGAGAGAATATGTTAATAATACTTTACTTTGACATTGTCGACTTGGTCATATAAGTGAAAATAGGATTAACAAGTTATGTAAAGAAAAGTTCTTTGATCCTTATGATTATGAATTATTAGAACCTTGTGAATCCTATCTCTTAGATAAAATGACCAAGACTCCATTTAGTGGACATGGAGAAAGGACAAGTGAGTTATTAGAACTTATACATATAGATGTATGTTATCTTATGATAACTCAGGCTAGAGATGGATACTCTTATTTTATAATGTTCACTGATGATTTATCTAGGTTCGGATATGTGTATCTTATGAAATATAAATCCAAAGCTTTTGATAAATTTAAAGAGCATCAAAGTATGGTTGAGAAATAAACTAAAAATGGTACAAAAATCCTTCAATTTGATCAGGTAGGAGAATACTTGTCCAGTGAATTTCTAGACTATCTTAAAGTAAAAGAAATTCTCTCTGAATGGATCCCTACTTATACAACATGGTTAAATGGTATAGCCCAAAGAAAGAATCACACTTTATTAGATATGGTGCAGTCCGTGATGTGCTTTACAAAGTTATCCATTTTCATTCAGGTTCATGCCCTAGAGACCATAGTATACATCTTGAATATAGTACCATCTAAGTCGGTATTTAGCACTCCATATGAGATATGGAGAGGTAAAAAATCTAATCCTAAGTACCTTATGATTGTCCAACATATGCCAAAAGAAATTTTGGACATAAGCTAGACTCTAGAGCAAATAAATGTCTAATTATAGGATATCCAAGAGATAGTATGGGATATCTATTCTACCATCTTATAGAACAAAAAATTTTTATAAGTAGGCATGCTACTTTCACGAAGAAAGAGTTTATCCTAGAACGAGATAGTAGGGGAAATATTGAACTTAGTAAATTTTAAGATAAAAAAATAAAAATTTTATAACCAAATGAACACATAAATAGGTGTTGGGGATAAATCCCGCTCCCGTCAAAGTCTAGTCTGATGCTTAGCATAATGTAACTGATAATTATGAAAGAGCTTTGATCGAAAATTCTTCCTCCAGTGGTCGAACCCCTCCCGGACTCCTCCAGCGGTCGAACTTCTCCTTCAAATAAACTTCTCCCAGACTTCTCCTTTAGCCAAACTTCTCCATCAGTTGGACTCTTTCTGAACTTCTTCTTTAGTCAAATTTCTTCAGAAGCCGAACTCCTTTTGGGCTTCTCCTTCAATCAGATTCTTTCAGTAGCCGAACTTCTTCCAGACTTCTCCTTCAGTCGAATTCCTCTAGCAACCAATCTTTTTTTGGACTTTTCCTTTAGTCAAATTCTTTCAGAAGCCAGACTCCTTCCAGACTTCTCCTTCAGTCAAATTCTTTCAAGAGCCAAACTCCTTTTAGACTTCGCTTTCAGTCGGATTCCTTCAGGAGCCGAACTTCTTTCAAACTTCTCCTTCTATGAAATTTCTTTAGTAGCTAAACTCCTTTCGAACTTCTCCTTCAGTTAGATTTCTTCAGCAATCGAATTTCTTCCAGACTTCTCCTTCAGTTGGATTCCTCTAGGAGCCGAACTCCTTCCAAACTTCTCCTTCAGTCGAACTTCTCCACCAATCGAACTCCTTTAGGTCTTCTCCATTAGTCAAACTCCATCCAGATTCCTCTAGTGAATTACTTCTAGATTTTAAATAGTATTTCTTTTGGATGATCCTCTCTAGCTATATTTCCTTTAGGAATTTGAACTTCTTTGGAATTAACATATGTCAAAGCTCTTCACCAACTAACACCTCCTTCTTTCAAACATTGACTATTAAATCTCAACAAACGGGCACATCACGACAACGAACATCTCTCTCCATAACAAACTCCATGTGGCCCCGAGCGGCCCACTACCAGACGATTATGACTATCATTATCAGTCTGCTATAGACGATCCCACTATCAAATAATTATGGCTATCATTATCAGTCTGCTATGGGCAACACCTCTCTCCATAATAAATTCCACGTGACCCCGAGCGGCCCACTACCGAACGGTTATGGCTGTCACTATCAAGGTCCGTCTATAAAAAGGGATCCTCTAGATATATTTTCTCTAAGCTCTCTTCTTCTTCCAAAAACTCTACTGAATTCTTGCCTGAGCACTCCATTTCTATTGGCCAAAAGAGCTAACTTGATTGTTGGAGGGTCCTGCCGAAGCCACCAATACCAACTTCGGATGGTTTGCAGGTCACCGACGGTGGCCTCTTCTTCCTCAACTCCAGCTTGATCCGACATCAATCAAATTTTGCACCAATAGGATCGACGCTAGAAGGAGGACCCACTGTTCCTGAGGTACCCTTGTTCTTAAGGGAGTGCTCAGTCGATCCTGTGGATCTTTTTCTTCAAGGTTTATCTCCATCCTCTCCCTCAATCTTAAGAAATGCCTCCAAAGAAGATGACTATCCGAAGATCTACCACTTCTATCGTCAGATCTAAGTTAGATCCATCCATTCCTGCTCCATCGCTTGCACTTTAGTCTCCTCCTCCATCGATGGCCATGGTAGATCTGGAGCAGTTTAACCTGCTGATGCAGTGGATTTAGGGCCTCACCAAAATGGTGCAGGTAATGTGGCAGCCTCCGATGGTGGTTCCATCAGAAAACCCATCATCGAGATATTAGGAATCGATCCTAAGGAGGAGCACTTGGGCTAGCATACCCATCACCCCTAGAAAGGGAAAATAGAAAGTAGAGGATTCTTATTCGGATTATGATTCTTCTCTAGAAGAGACCTTTCCCATCTGCATTTGAAAGACTTTTAAGATCTACGATCGAGATGACGTCCTTGATCAAAAACTATGAAAGATGGACCGGTAGATTGAGAAACTCCACCATGTTGTCCTGGCTTACCATGATGACGTCTGCACCGATCTCCCTTTCTCTATCCAAATTATGCAAGAGCCTATTTTGCCAAACTTCAAACTCCCCCAATTTAAAAGCTACAATGGAACCTCTGATCTGATCGATCACCTAAAGATCTTTCAGACCATGATGCTACTCCATGGCGCACCAGATGCCATCTTATGCCGAGCTTTTTCATCTACCTTAAAAGGAGCAGTAAGAAACTGGTACTCAGTACTTAAATTGGATACCATCTTTTTCTTCGATCAAATGAGCCATCAGTTTGCGGCTCACTTCATCAGCAACTGACATCCACATCGAGGTTTGGATTTTTTGATGAATATCAAGTAGAAGGAGGGGAAATATATCCAGGCTTATGTCATCTAATTTAATGCTACTGCATTGGAGGTCCAGAATTTGGATTAGTCTGTTGCAATGGTCGCACTCAAGGGCAGCCTTCAGAAGAAAATTTATTGTTCTCCCTAAAGAAGAAGTATCCCAAGGACTTTGCTGATCTGCTAGCTCAGGCTGAAGGATATGTCCGAGCAGAAGAAGCTTTCAAGTTGAAGGATGAGAAAATCATAGGACAGCAGCAGACGAGCGAGTCTAATAGATCTGCCACTGATGGAGGGTCGAATGAAGTTCGACCATGCTCACGGACTCCTCTCGAGCACAAGTGAGCCCAAACTCCTCCTTTGAGCTCGTCGTCAAAGAAGCCCAGACAGAAGGGCGCAAAGAAGTTCTCCCCTTAAAAGGTTTCACAACTATGCCCCTCTTAATGCTCCTAAAACTCAAGTTCTGATGGAAATTAAGAATCAGCTACTAAGATCAGAAGAATTACGATCTCCTCCAAACAAGCACAATCGAAGCAAGTACTATTTGTCTCATCATGATCACAACCACGATACTGAAGAATGCATTCAGCTCTAAGATGAGATCGAGGAGCTCATCAGGAGAGGTCAGCTAGGTCGATTCCTTAGATGCCGGTCTGAAGCAAGAAAAGATCAGCCAAGGATGCTGCCGTAGTCAGAACCACCAATGATGGAGGAACAAGAAGAAGATCGGTCATCTCTCGGCATCATCAACACTATCTCTGAGGAATTTAGTACTTTGATAAGCCACCATCTCTCATCCTCAAAGCCAGGGGATGCTTGCCCCAAATTGGAAAGGCCCATATGAAATAGAGGAGGTCATTCAGCCTGAAACTTATCACCTAAAAAAGCTCGAAGGAACAATGCTCTCACGATCTTGAAATTCAAAAAATTTGAGAATGTACTGTCAGTAATTTTTCTTCAATAAAATTCCTCCATTTCAACATTATTATTTCTTGATACAAAAACTATGTGATGACAGAAAAGAAGCAATCAAAAGTGGCCATATTAGGAGCAGAAGGAGAACCTCATCCTAGCATGAGAAAGTCGATGACCTTCGGTTATTTAAAACTGAAGGAGAACCTCATCCTAACATGAGCAAAGTCGAAGACCTCATCGATATAAGACAAGATGGAGGGAGAGGCCCTACCAATGACCTTAACACACCCTCATAAGTCATATTAAGAATAGAAAGAAAGCCTCATCCTAACATGAGCAAAAGTTGGAACCTCGTAGACTAAAGGCATGGAGAAGGGAGAAGCTTGGTGGAGAATTTCTATACGTGCTTTCCCCCGACAATCTGACTACGTTAAATGTGAAAAGGAAAGGTCGACTACCGTATTAGACTATCCCACCTCCATGTCATCTTCCTCCTTCCAAAAGCTAAGGTCAACCTCGGGGAACCTTCGGGCTATCCTATCTTCACACGCTTCCTATTTGAACTCGATAGGAGTTAAGATCTCCTTCAACCTCGGATGGAGATAAGATCTCTCCCAAGCTTCAACCTCAATAGGAGATAAGATCTCCTTCAACCTCGATCAGAGATAAGATCTCTCTCGAGCTTCAACTTCAATAGAAGATAGGATCACCTTCAATCTCGATTGGAGATAAGATTCTCTAAGCTTCAACCACGGTTGGAGATAAGATCTCCCCCGAGCTTCAACTTCAATAGAAAATAGGATCTCCTTCAACCTTGGCTCCTTTAACCTCGACTGGAGATAAGATCTCTTTTGAACTTCAACTTCAACAAGAGATAAGATCTCTTTCAACCTTGATTGGAGATAAGATCTCTCCGAGCTTCAACTTCAACAGAAGATAAGATCTCTTTCGAGCTTCAACTTCAATAGAGGATAAAATCTCTCTCGAGCTTCAACCTCAACAGGTGTAAAGCCTAGAAAAGAACTTCGATAGTCATCTTTTTTGTACTCCCTTTCTTCGAATTTCAAACTCGAGAGTGGCAGAACTAGTGTTGGCGATAAATTCCGCTCCTACCGAAGTCCAGTCTGATGCTTAGCCTAATATAACTAATAATTAAGGAAGAGCTTCGATCAAAAATTCTTTCTCCAACGGTCGAACCACTCCCAAACTCCTCCAACGGCTGAACTCCTTCCGAACTTCTTCTTCGACTGAACTTCTCTTAGATTTCCCCTTCAGTCGAACTTCTCCATCAATTGGACTCCTTTCGAACTTTTTCTTCAGTTGGATTCCTCCTGAAGCTGAATTTCTTCTGGGCTTCTTCTTTAGTCGAATTTCTCCAACAATCAAACTTTTTTCGAACTTCTCCTTTAGTTGGATTCCTCCAGGAGCCAAACTCCTTTCGAACATTTTCTTCAATCGGATTCCTTTAGGAGCCGAGCTCCTTTTGGACTTCTCCTTCAATCGAATTCCTCTAGTAATCAAACTCCTTCCGAACTTCTCCTTCAGTCAGATTTCTTCAAGAGCCGAACTCCTTTTGGGCTTCTTCTTCAGTCAAATTCCTCCAGCAACCAAATTTCTTCTAGACTTCTTCTTCAATCAAATTTTTTCAACAGTCAAACTTCTTTCAAACTTCTCCTTCAGTCAAATTTCTCCAGCAGTCAAACTTCATCCAAACTTCATCTTCAGTCGAATTCCTCCAGGAGTCGAACTCCTTTCGAACTTCTTCTTTCGCCCAACTTCTCCATCAGTTGGACTCCTTCTAGACTTCTCCATCAGTCGAACTCCATTTGGATTCCTCCAGTAGATTACTTCTAGATTTTAAGTAGTATTCCTTTCGGATGATCTCCTCTAACCATATTCTCTTTAAGAGTATGAACTCCTTTGGAATTGATATATGTCAAAGCTCTTCACCAACCAATGCCTGCTTTCTTCAAACTTCAACTATTAAATCTCAACGAATGGGCACATCACGACAATGGACACCTCTCTCCATAACAAACTTTACATGGCCCTGAGTGGCCTACTATCGGACGATTATGGCTATCATTATTGATCTGCTATAAGCGATCTTACTATCAGACGGTTATGACTATCATTATCAATCTACTATGGATGATACCTCTCTCCATAATAAATTCCATGTGGCCCCGAGTGGCCCACTATCGGACGATTACGACTGTCATTATGAAGCTCCGTCTGTAAAAAGGGATCCTCCAGATATGTTTTCTCTAAGCTCTCTTCTTCTTCTAAAAACTCTGCTAAATTCTTACCTGAGCACTCCATTTTTATTGACCAGAAGAGCTGACTTGATCATCGGAGGGTCCCATCGGAGCCACCACCATCGACTCTGGATGGAACTTTATTTTGTAGGTCATCGACGGTGACCTCTTCTTCCTCAACTCTAGCTCGATCTGGCATCAACCAGATTTTGCACCAATAATAGAAAAAAATTAGAACATGCAACTCCTATTTGAAGGTCTGATAAAGTGCGAAATGCAACAGTGGGGTATGGATTCATTATTGAGAATAATGAAGTCCAAATTATTGAAAATGATGAACCTGTAACCTATACGAAAGCAGTCATGAGTAAGGACTTAAACAAATAGCTGGATGCCATGAAATTCGAGATGGAGTCCATGTATATCAACAAAGTATAGACATTGGTTGATGCATCAGAGGGTATGAATCTTATTGGGTGCAAATGAGTCTATAAGAAAAATATTGGAGCAGATGGCCAAGTTGAAACCTATAAAGCTAGATTGATGGCCAAAGATTTTAGGCAAAAACAAGATGTAGATTATGATGAAACATTCTAACCGGTTGCCATGCTCAAATCTATTTGGATTATGTTTGCCATAGCAGCATACCATGATTATGAAATATGGCAAATGGACGTGAAGATTGGCTTTCTTAATGATTTTCTTAAGGAAGAGGTTTACATGTCATAGTCAGAACGATTTGTCTCAAGTGAGAGAACAAATCAAATATGCAAACTTAAGAAATTTATTTATGGATTAAAACAAGCTTCAAGGAATTGGAACATCCATTTTGATGTTACAGTCAAAGAGTTTGGCTTCATCAAAAACATGAATGAACCTTGTGTGTATAAGAAGACTAGTAGGAGTACCATAGGTTTCTTGGTTCTGTATGTAGATGACATACTTCTTATTGGCAATGATATCTCGTTGTTGCAACAGGTCAAATTATGGCTATCAAGTAAGTTTTTCATGAAAGACTTGGGAGCAGCAACCTATGTACTTAGTATTAAGATCTATAGGAGTAGATTTAAGAGGATGCTAGGCTTGTCCCAATCTAGGTACATTGACTTAGTGCTGAAGAGGTTCAGCATAGATGAGAGTAAAAGAGATTACTTACCCATGAGTCAGGATATACATCTCTCTAAGAAGATGTCTCCTAAGACACTTGAAGAGAGAAATAGAATGAGTTCTATTCCTTATCCTTTGGCAGTAGGATCAATAATGTATGCTATGTTATGTACTAGGCCTGATGTTGCTTATACCTTAGGCATAGCTAGTAGATTTTTGGCTGATCTAAGAGAGGACCATTAGAAAGCAGTAAAAAATATTCATAAGTACTTGAGAAGGACTAAGGATATTTTTTTGGTATATGGTGGTTTTGATCTTAAACTTGAAGGATATTCTGACTCTAGTTTTCAATCAGACCTAAATGATAGTAAATCCAATTCAGAATATGTCTTTACTCTGAATAGTAGAGTAGTGAGTTGAAAGAGTTTCAAACAGCAAACTGTAGCTGACTTAACCACTAAAGTAGAGTACATAACTACAAGTGAAGTTGCCAAGAAAGCTATCTGGATGAAGAAGTTCATCACTGAGTTGGGCATCGTTCCTGAGATTAAGAACCTAGTACCACTTTACTAAGATAATATTGGAAAAAATCCTTGCTAGTTGATGATTATGAATATAGCAATAAGGATCCAAGGAAAGAGATGGCTGTTCTGTGAAACCCTAGAAAATCCTAAGGCATGAAAAAGAGAGAGAGAATGAGAGAGGAAAAGTGAGATATTCAAGAAGAAAAGGGCTTGTCTTGATTTCCACTACTATTTACAAACTCAATATAGAGTACATATATACATGGTCAAAATCATCTAACCTAAAAAACTCTCCTAGCTAACCTAATGTGATGCACTCTCCGAGCCCATGTACATCCATATCTTCCATGCACATACCCATTGGACTAATCCCAATCTAATTCATAGGTTAGCTCCTTCAGACCTTACAAATCTAGGGTCTAAGTCCCTAGGATTAAATCCAATCCTAGGCTAGAATAAAAATCATATACTATTCTATTTACCACTCGAGCCGGTTTAGTTAGCAGTCGAGCCGACAAAACTATGATGTCTCTTACAAGAGCCCGAATCACTACTCTCTGCTCTGCTACTCAAGCCAGCTCTCTTAAAATTTGAGCCAGCTTAATAGATAAGACTGTCTTCTATTCTGCAGCTTGAGCTAGCTCTCTTAGAAATCGAGCCAACTCTTCTAGCATGCCAGCATGATACATCTTCTGACCTTTTGCTCGAGTTGGCTCTGACAGGAATCAAGCCAACTTAACTGAAGCATTGACTGAAGTTCTTTGATGGTTGGTTTCATTTGCTCCTTGATCTCTCTTCACCTGCTTTTAAGGCTTGAGAGCACCATACCTGAGCTCACAATGAACTCAGCTCTACTATCAGCCCCATCAGTACCATATAGTAATGAAAGCTATTCTATGGAAATACCTTTATGAGCACATCAGCATAATGAACATTAGATATTGATTCTAATATTGCATTGATCGAATCATCATTATAAGAATGAGAGAAATTTGAATATGATATTGGATTAGACATGATTTCATATCCAGAGTCATATTTGGGATGCAGGACGATCGCAGGATTGAATTATACGATAACTTACCACTCTAGGATATTTTTGATATTTTCATCAAAATTTCATATCTTTTGGATAGACATGATATGTTGCTAGACATCAATCTTCTCTTATGGGTTTGATCGAATTAAAGAATTTAATTTGATCACCAATTAGAAAGGATTCTAATTATTTGAATCAGATTAGCTCGATTTGATCTAAATCGATTAGATTGGTTTCTAATCAAATAGGTCAACTTGCACTCGGACCCATTGCTGGCAAGATGTGGAACCCAATGGGTCACACATAAAGAAACTTGATCAAGAGTCTAATTAGATTAGATCATGTTTGCAAGATGAACATGCTCGCACGTGTTGCAAACCCTAACTCCAGCATTCGAATCAGATTCAAATTTGGTTCTTATTTGGGCTAATTAAATCCAACTTAATCTAAATCTAATTTGGGTTCCTAATTGGGTTGACCTATGGATGATAGTGCCATGGATAGGTGCCTCATTTCTAAATCTCATGCAATAGAGATTCTCTCTCTTAGTGCATGTGGAAAGTTCTTTATGCTAGGTGTCTTGGCGCATAATTTGAAATGGTGCCAACTTCCTTCTTATCCAAATGTTTATTTCACGTAAAATTTAAATGGCATGGACTTCAGATATAAGGAAGCATAGAGGACTCCATCTATAGATAAAATACCTTGTTGGTTATCTAGAATTTGCATAGGAGAAGCAACCTTGCCGCCCCTCCCTTGTTAGCGCCACTTGGACCAAGAGTCTAAGTGGTTTGGTACTTTGACTCATTCCAATGCCCACTTTTGTTTAGCACCTTCAAGGTGGGCCATTAGATGGCAATTTAATCTAATCACAACCCTCCATTAATTGGTTCCACATCTATGAAGTCTTATGACACTATGAAAAACACCATGAAATTATTTCTGCACTGAAGATTCCTTTTGCAAGAAGATGTCTCTTTAGATTAACTTCCTCTACCTTCCACGTGTCATGAGTTGATGCTAGGGGCAAGAGAAATTAGAGGAGACATAAGAATTAGATAAGGGAGGGGCATGAGATGATGAGGAAATACCCCTACATACAATATAAATAGGGGTGTTCGTGTTAGGATTGGTGGTGCTCCCAAGCCTTGGGATGTTAGATGTGTGCCCTAGAAGCCAGACTGGCTGACACTTGTAATACACTTCTAAGAATAATTTTATAATTTTGACTATAAATTAATAAAAGAATTATTTTCAATCATAATGTGTATTTAAAGTGTCTGTGATATATCCTTTAAGTTAATGGTAATGATAATTCATATTTTTAAGAGTTGAAAATTTGAGACATTAATTTTCATAATTAACTCATAAATAGCTCTTGATCGTAGGATCATCATAAGGATGGTGATCAATCTGGAAGGTTGGTATGCGATCGCTTTCTTATGATAGATGTGTTTTGAGTCTACGGCGTGGAGACATCGGAGCAAGAGTACAAGTACTCATTAGAGAATGAGGGTATTGAGCGTAACCACGTCGAGCAGTCATAAGAAAGTCTACCTTCTCGTCGATGACTGACTCAATGCTGCAGTGATGTGTCTAGTTCTTTAACCTAAGGTGCATCGACAGTTCACCTTGAGAGTGTTATAGTTTGACTACACCATAACTTGATCTCCGAGCTATTCGAAATCCTAAGGTGTATGTTGGCTATAGCATGTTCATTGTAGGAATTGGATTGCACTAATAGGAGATCTATCTACCTCGATAGATGAGGAGCAGTCCTATGATAATCATGAGATTGAGTCTATAAGCCCATAGCCATGGCAGAGTGAAGATGATTGAAAGAGTTTTTATTAGAGTTTCATATTGGACTTAAATCAAATGATTAATTCATACGATGGATATTGGGTTTGATAAGTTCACCTTAACCCTAATCAAGTCGGGGATCAAGATAGAAGAACCCAATCACATAGGTAGCTACACCAAGAGGTTCATTTTCAATTCTGATGGATTGCCACCATATACTATTAGGTGTCACTGCTAGATTTTGGGAGCAATTAGAATGATTTGGATAATTGATTATTCTAATTATATGAATAAAAAAAGTTCTGATCTATCAAAAGGTATTACGATGATGTCGACGATAGAGATCACGACATGTCTTATTACCATACGAAATTGAACCTAATTGGATCACACAAATAAGGGTTTGGATTTGAATGTCATCATTTGGACTAACCCAGTCCAATTGATTTGGATTAGATCCAATTAGGTTCAAGAAAATCATGCTAACACACGATTGAGTCTAACATTCTCCTTCTATAATCATTTTGGTTCATCTCGACTGAGCCAAATTTATTTGAGCTCACTTAAACCCTTGTCTTAGTCTGACTGGAGCTTGTCTAGATCAGAAAATGATTATCTTAATTCATTAGATGAATTTAGAATAATACCTGCTAATTTCTATCACCTACTAATTCCTATTTTGAATATTGGTCCATAGTTGACCCTGGACACCTAGACATAGGGCCATGTGTCATGCACCTATGGGAGAGCACCTGGGGCTCTTATCCCCATGCTAAAAGAGGCAAGAGAGAGAATGCACACCACCCTAGGCATGCACCCCATGTGGATAAGAGATGGAGTCCTATACAGATGAGACTCCAAGGTTTCATGATGGATTCAAATACCCAGGCGCCAAAGACTTTTGGGTTTATCCAGTGTTGGCACCATCTATGAAGATTTTTGAGGGACTCTCATCTGATTGGATCAGATGACATCATTTCATCAATCAGATTTAGATTTGATTGAATGAAGGCCTCTGATTGGTCGGAATGATGTGGCATTGCATGGTGTAGTAGGATCTATTTAAACCCTATCTATGCCTAGGGTTCAGAAGCATTTTCTTTTCATCATGTCGTAAGGATGTCCTCTTCTCTTCCATGCCTCCCTCTGATTTACTCTCTCTCCTCTCCATGCCCAAAGAAGTTGGGCATGGGTTCAAGTGCAATCCAAGGAAGAAAGGCGCCCAGATCAGGAAGAAGGCAGCACTGCTGAAAGAGATGACTGCTGCTTCTTCAAAGAAGTTTTGAAGAACTTCAAGATCAGATCCAGATTTAATTTTTGAAGAGGTAATTCAAAAGAAGAAGACCTTCAGATTTTGCCTGAGTGGACACCAGTAGAGGTTAGGCGTGTGCGTGGCTCCTTCCAAAACCTCCAGATCATCACAGGATACTCTTACTACCCAAATACAAGGTATGAAATTAAATTAGATTTAATTTTATTTTTATTATATAATATCACATCTTTAGGATTAGATCTGAGATATCTCAAATTTAATTAGGATCATAGAAAAAAATTTTAAAATATTTTTTCAGATCCAATCAGTTCTAAATAATCCTATGCAAGAAAAATATGATTTTTCCTTCAACTGGTATCAAAGCCAGGTTGGCAGTTCATCAGATCTATTTTAGATCTGATTTAATTTTTATTTATGATCTAATATTAAAGAATTTTTGACATCATATCATATGTGATTAGATCTAAAATTGAAAAATTAAAATTTTATGATTTAGATCTATAATGTATGAGATGCATGACTAGACTAGGAATAGAATAGTTCTATGTGTAGTCTAGTATAATCATATTATTAAATTAATTAAAATATAATTTAGATCTAATTTATTTCTATTTTTTAATGCTATAATTATTGTAACTAGATTTTAAAATAGAAAATAGAATTTTTAGTTTTTATTTTACTCAAATGAGATATGAAAGATGCATGCTTAGACTAGCTAAAGAATAGTTCTATAAAATATCTAGAATAGTTTTTGTTTGATGTGATCAAATTTAAATTTTTTTTTAGATATTATATGTGATATATTAGATCTGAAAGCATGCATATTTAATTTAGCTATGATACATGAGATATATACAAAACATGTATAAGTTTGATTATTAATTGTTTATGCGATATATGATTTAAATCTAACTAGTTTTGTAGTAGAAATTATATTTCTGATTAAGATGTTCCCCTTGGCCGTTTGATCATAAGAACAAAGTAGGGTTTAAAAGCCCTCTCCTTCCATTCGATGAGATATTCTTATGATGTGTAGGGGTACTGCATGTTCGTTCTTAATCAGAAATCAAAATTTATTTTTCTGCAAAATTCTAGATTCTGAAACCCTAGGATTTTATTACATATTTTATTCATGAACCCAAAATTTAATTAAGAATTAATATTATAAAATTAATTAGATCTAAAAATTATGAATTTTTAAATCTAAGACATATTTATAAAATTAGGTTCGAGCTTGGGTAGCTTAATTAGGTCTAGCGGTTGATCAAATCGAATCAAGAGTTGGTTAGGTGGGATCAAAGAAAGCTTATTTTGACCAACCTAATAGGATTAAGTCTAGGTCAAGATTGAATCATATTGAGATGTGACTTAATTAAGTCAAGACCAAATTTGGCTCTATGGTTCGAGCTTGGATTATAGGCTAATCCAATTGATTCTGATTTGATAATTTGGTATCTAAGATAAGTCTAGCAGATATAACCAACTGATTTTTAATTGAAAGCTACTCGACCTGAATGCATTCTATCGAGTTAATGGCATATCCCTTCCATCGGTCCCACTTACCTAGCCATTTGTATCGATCCAATTCTGATTTGAGGTGGCTAACAATTCGAACCAATCCATGCCACTAGATTAGTCATAATTATTATGACTAAGTCAACTCAAGTTTAAAGAGACATAAACTAAATCTTTCTAAGAAAATATTAAGTCTAAGGTCTTCCACTACTATAGATGTGCGGACCCTTCTCGGGATTGATTGTTCTCAACTGGATATAGTGGTTCAGTTGTACTGAAAAGACGCAACCATGTCTATTAGGCATTAGATGCTACAGGTTGGAGGATGGGTTGGGCTCAATATTCCAAATACGGTAAGGGACCTAATCAGAAATTCAATTCATGCAAATGATCGATCTGACTTAACTAAGGAGTGGATCAATATTTCAGACATAATGAGATACATGAATTAGAGATTAGGTTTGGATGCACCATGATTAGAGAATCATTAGACAAGAGTTGTCCACTTATCGGTTGATCCATCACCAATAACTATTAGGTGAGGTGATGAGCCAGTCGGTGAGACCGCACCATCCACTAGAAATCAATAATCATGGATATTTTTGCATCTCTACCCAGGAAGTATAGGGATCTTAAAAAATAGTGGGAGCCTAATTTGTTTAAAAATAAAACTCCTAAATAAATTTATTAAGTCTAATTATAAAATCTAACTAGAAACTCTAACTCTCTACAAGAAGATGTCTGCGTCCAACCCACTAACTCATAACCTGGACACCCACAGACTGACCAGATCCAACTACAAGAATTGGCTCTAAAACTTCAAAATTATTTTGGATTTCGAGAAGTTCACTCATGTGTTGGAATAGGATCCTCCCATCTTACTAGCCCATCCATCCACTGATCAGAGAGCATCTCTTGAGAAGTGGATGGATGAAGATAACAAAGTCAGATATTATAGGTTAGGCTCGATGTCTGATGAACTTCAGTGCCAACATGAAGATATTAATATCAGCTGCCAAATGTTGGCTCACCTACAAGAGTTATTTGATGAATGGAGTTGCATAGCCAAATATCAAGTCATTAAAAGACTGTTTGAGGCTCAGATGCATGATGGGCATTCAATCCAAGATCATTGTCTGATGATGATCAAGGACTTAGAAAAGCTTGAGAAGCTTGGTATCAAATTAGATCAGGATCTGCAGTGTTGCCCAAATGAACAACCCAAGAGAGGGCGGTGAATTGGGTTTTCAAAAATTTAAATAAATATGTGTGGTGATTAAAAATTAAATCCTGAGTGAATCAAATATGAGAGCAAATAGAAGATACAAGCTAGAGCACACAGAAGCAAGAGGATTTTATAGTGGTTCGATGCACTCCCACCACCTACATCTACTCTCCAAGCAAACTCTTGAAAATTTTACTATAATCCCTCAAGATTACAGTTGGATAGTTTTTTCGAACTCACTATCCAATAACCCAGTTGATTTTTTTCTAGGTTCACCAACCACAATCCTTACAAGAATTTGATAAACCAATTTAAATAAACAAAAGGAGAGAAAAACCCCAAAACCTAAGTTTCAGCCCCTGCTGAAACTAAATATACGGAAAGGGGAAAGAAAATTTTTCAACTCAAAAGGCCCCTTCGAATGAGTAGAAGAGTTATCCTTGCAACTCGTTGAAAGCCTCTTTGAATCCATGGAGTTGATGCACTTGAGGATTCTTCAATGCTTGAGAGAATAGATTGATTGAAGATGGAAATTTTTATTCAAGAACAGAGCATGTTTTTTTTTTCTCTCATTTTTCTTGGATTGATCATGAATAAGCCTTTGTCCTTTTATATCTATAGCATTCTCTCTCTTTTGGTGATGATTGGAGCTCAGAAAAAGCAAAATTCGAATGTTGGAGAGTAGCAACTAGCCATTGGGGTCAAAAAAATCTAATCTAGAATGCCCCATCAAAAGGTTGTCACCGAGTCTCGAGACCTCTCAGTTTGTCTCGAGATGTCTTACCAAGTTATGGGGTCTCTCAGATTGAACAGAAGAGCTCTCACCTTCAGTCTCACAAAAAATCATCTTTCTAGAAAAATTGGCTCACTTGAGATCGAGACCTCTCGATTCTGAATGAGATATCTCATGGGGACCATGAGACCTCTCAAAAATCTTGAGAGACCTCTCACTCTCAGGGCATAGAAATTGAATTTCTATTGCCTAAGATCGAGAGCTCTTGAGATTCCCTCAAGACCTCTCAAAATCATGCCGGAACAACACTTAGGGCATGCCAATCCACTCGAGAGCTCTCAAAAAAATTCTGAGATGTCTCGAAGACTACTCCAAGATGATTTTGAGAGAATTTTCACTCCGTATAAGGAGATTTGAATTTTGATTGATTTTCACTTAATATCTTCCTTATTTTGGTCAAAGAGCTCTCTTTCTTCTGTCATTAGAATACTTAAAATAAAATATATTAGTAATCATTTGCTTTAATGTTTGGTCATCATCAAAATCACTTAGGGGGTTCAACAATCTCCCACTTTTTGATGGTGACAAAATATTAAGCAATCCATAAAATAATTTTAAGAAATATGAATGTCATGAACTAATGAATGCAAAGTTTTTGTGCTGAAACTCTCCCTTAATGTATGCTCTCTTGAAATGAATAAGATTTGAATAATCATTCTCCTCCTTAATGTATGCTCTTATGAAATGAATAATATGAAATGAATAAGATTTGCTTTGGATCAATTCAAACAATTCATTTTCTAAAAAGTCCCCTTTTTTGTATTTTACTTTGAATCGATTATACATTTGCATATTTTTTCTTAATATTTCTCTCCTTTTTTGTCATCATCAAAATTATAACAATGAAAGGATCATAAAAAAGATAAAGAAGGCAAGAATATAAAAAGGTTTGATTCCATTTCAAGATTTAATACTACATAGTTAGCGTTGTATGTTGGTTTACAAAAAAAATGAATCTCATACCAACATACCTCAATCAAAAGTTAAAATAAAAGAGAAACTAGACCTAGTCCTCATTAGAGAGGAACTCAATGATGGGTTTAGATGAAGATTTGGGTCTAGTTGAGGACAAGTGAGGAGCATGTCTAGGAGATGGTGATGATCTAGAAGAAGATGATAGTCCAGAAGAAGAAGAAGTCTGACTCAAAATCTACCACAGAGTGAAAATGAGGACTTCAGCTGTGGTGCACTGAATAGTGATATTCTCTTCAAGTCTTTATGCAATCCTGGCATTATTGGATAGGAGTAGTTCAGTTTAAGCTGATGTTTTATGCAGCTCCTTCTCTAAATTTCTAACCTTTGAGATAGTCCACTGATTTATTAACTAAGCATTTCTGTTTGACTCTCAGTGGATATCCTTTGGTCTTCAATGCTTACTAAAACTTGATGCCTCACACTAGATAGTATATCCATAAACCTTTTAGAAACTTTTTGAACCACTTCTTTTACCATCCTTTCAACTAACAGATCTTGATCAAAAGCTAGAAGAGGAGCTGGCAGGATAAGGAGGCACCTGAAGAGAGTATGGAGACCCTAGTGTAGTGAAGGAGGGTCTAGCAGATGGTGATGGCAGAGGGGGTGGAGATCTGTGCTCTTCAGGCTCGATTACAACACGTTCATCTGCCCTCACCCATTTATCATCCTTCTTTACAAATTTCATCTTGTATAATGTTCCCTCATTGATGTAGTCTGTGTGAGCCAGCTTTTTAAAATCTTCACCTTCTAGATTAACTTGAAAGTCCTTAAAGATTAAGGTGAAGATCATTCCATAGCGTAAACATGCCTTGTTATTGCTGGCTATATCCTTCAGTTGTTATAGTATGAGAGAGGAAAAGCTGATGGGAGTTTCAGTCACCATAAAGAACATGACTCTCTTTTTCCAACCAAGTCATGTCTTCCAACTTTAGAAAAAATAATATGATTGACAAAGAATAGCAGTAATCTCATTTCGACTGAAAGAAGATGTGAAACAAATTGAAGATTTTTGTCAACCTCTTTGCTTTCTAAGACACACTTAAGGGCTTCAGTTTTATCAAATAAGTTTAGGTTACTGATCCCAACCCTAGGCATTTCAAGGAGCTACACTATTTTTCTATCATCTAAAGAAATATGCATTCCTTTCACAATAGATTCCAACTTCAACCCATGCTCAAAACTAATGTGGTCAAAAAATTCTCTTATTAAGTTTGGATAAATGTTTACCTCTAGGGTACAGAATTTGTTCCAACCTTGCTGCTAGATCCAGGACCCAATATGGAAGTGCTCCCGATCAAGGTAAGCGATGTCCGCATAGTGGTCTATTGGAACTATCCTAGTAGCAATGAAAAGCCAGGCATGAGATGATGAAGCAGATGGAGATGATTGAGCCAGGTCACACTATCGTTTAGCCCTAGCTTCAGCCGATGGCATGACTGAGGGTCTTTGAGCGGCAAGCAATCTCTTCTTCGAAGCCATTGGGGGCCAAGATTTGGAGGGAATAGATAAGAGAGGATGATTTGAAGAATTTTTGAGGAAAGAAGGAGAGTTTTGGAGAGAATGGAGGAAAGGTCTCGGACGAGTGGAATGAAAGAATGAAATAGGAGACCTCTCATAGACCGATTTTAAAAAGAGGGCTTGCATGAATTGAGAGCTCTTATCTTAATGATGAGACATCTCAAAAACTTTGAGAGCTCTCATGTTTAGCATGAGAGGCCTTGAAATCCAGCCGAGAGGTCTCGTGAAAAATTCGAGACTTCTCAAGCACAAGGGAAAAAATCAGAATATAGGAGGAATTTCAAGCTGCTTTTTCCTGAGTTTTTAGGATGGAAAAAGAGGTGTTAGGAATGATGGAAGGAGGTCAAAAATGATCCAATAAATTTAAGATTAATTATTATTAAAGAGGATCACAAATACTAAGTTCATCTTAAATTTTTGAGAATCTATCTTCATTTAGAGGTTTTGTAAAAATATCAGCTAGTTGATTTTCAGTTGTGACAAATTCAAGCATAATGTTATTATTTTATACATCATCTCTAATCAAGTGATGTCTAATTTCAATATGTTTAGTTCTTGAATGTTGAATAAAATTTTTTGTTGGATTTATGGCACTAGTGTTGTCACATCTAATAGGAATTTTGTTTTACTTAATTTCAAAGTCTTCAAGTTGCTGCTTGATCCAAAGTACTTAAGCACAACAACTCCCCGCAGCTATATATTTGGCCTCAGTCGTTGATAGTGCTATAGAATTTTACTTTTTGCTATACCAAGAGATCAAATTCAATCCTAGAAATTAGTAAGTGCCACTGGTACTCTTTCTATCAATTCTACATCCTCCATAGTCTGCATCAGTATATCCCATCAATTTAATGGAGGATTGTTTTGAGTACCAAAGTCCTAAGTTATATGTGTAAATTAAATATCTAAAAATTCTCTTAATAGCTAGTAAGTGTAGTAGGATCGATTTTAGAAGAGATGCTATTCAATAAGTATATTGCAATTAACAAATAGTATCCCTAAAAAAAATCAGAAAGGTCTGTGAAGCTCATCATGGATCGGACCATATCTAATAGGGTTCGATTCCTCTGTTCTAAAACCCTATTGAGTTGAGGTGTTCCAGATGGAGTTCATTGAGAGACTATGCTATTTTCCTTGAGATAGCCTAAAAATTTTCGACTAAGGTACTCACCTCCTCGATCTGATCGAAGAACCTTAATGGATTTTCCAATTTACTTTTCTACTTCATGTCTGAATTCTTTGAACTTTTTAAAAGCTTCAGACTTGTGTCTCATAAGATACGCATACTCATACCTAGATAAATCATCAGTCAGGTTATGAAGTAGACTAGGTTGTCTTTAGATGGCACATCAAATGGGCTGCACACATCAGTATGCACTAGGGTAAGAAGATCCATGGCCCTTTCCCCATGTCCTACAAAAGGAAGCTTAGTCATTTTGACATGAAGATAGGATTTACAAATTAGATATGACTCGAAAGTCAATGGACTCAATAGTCCAATTTTCTATAATTTGTTAACCCTATCTTCTACTATATGACCTAGTCTTAGGTGCCATAGATATCTATCGTTTGGACTATCCCTAGCTTGTTTTGATTTTATGGCATTCACATTTTATTTGAAATTAAAAATATATATATTAACATGTAACTGATAAAGAATGTTAATAAAGAAACCACTAGCAATTTTATTTCTTTCATAAAGAATGTTACAATGGTCCTTAAGAAAACTAATTACATAGACTTCTAATGCAAGGCAAGAAATAAAAATCAAATTCCTGCTTGCTGTAGGCACATAATAATAATCTTTTAATATTAAGTCTAAACCAGATGGTAGTCGAAGAGGGTATGTTCCCACGATCATGGTAGCAACTCTTGCTCCATTTTCAACGTGTAGGATCATCTCACCATCCCTCAGCCTCCTGCTATCCTCAAGACCCTACATAGAAGTGCACAAGTGAACACTAGAACTAGAGTCAAGCACCCAACTGATGCAGAAGAAACTATAAGATTAGACTTAATAACGAGCATACCTCTAGAAGGACCTGCCTTCTTCTTCTTTAGGGTGGCCAGGTTAGTAGGACAGTTTCTCTTTCAGTGACCATCATTGTTGCAATAGAAATGCTTTTCTTTGTCAGCGGTCTTCTTCTTCAGCTCTGTCTTTTCTTCTTTCCTCCTTCCACCTTCTACTTTTTCACAGACTTCTTCTTTTGAAAAGACTTTCTCTAGGAAGAAGTCCGTTCCATAGCAAGCACTGAGCCTTTAGAACCTTTCATAGAAAGCTCAGCAGTAACCAGCATGTTCATAAGTTTAGCCAAGAAATTTTGAAGTTTATGCATATGGTAGTTCATGATGAACTGTCCATACGCATCAGTCAAGGATTGCAGAATTATATTATTTTGCAGATCCAAGTCCAACCTCACTCTGAGCTTCTCAAGCTCTTCCAAGTCCTTGATCATCATCAGACAATGATCTTGGACTGACTGCCCATCATGCATCTTAGCCTTGAACAGTCATTTAGTGACTTGATACTTGGCTGCGCGACTCTGTTCACCAAACATCTCCTGTAGGTGAGCCAACATTTGGCGAGCAGTCTTGATATCTTCATGTTGGTGCTGAAGCTCATCAGACATCGAGCCCAACATGTAGTATCTGGCCTTATTATCTTCGTCCATCCACTTATCCAGAGATGCTCTCTGTTCAGTGGATGGACGAGCTGGTAAGGTGGGAGGGTCCTGGTCCAATACATGAGTTAACTTCTCAAAACCCAAAATAATTTTGAAGTTTCGAAGCCAATCCTTATAATTTGGTCCGATCAGTCTATGGGTGTCCAGGATTCGTGCTAGTGGGTTGGATGCAGACATTTTCCTGTAGAGAGTCAAAGTTTCTAGTTAGATATTGTAATTAAGACTTAACCAATTTATTTAAAAATTTTATTTTTAAATAAATTAGCTCCCACTATTTTCTTCGGATCCCTACACTCCCTCTGTAGAGATGCGAAAATCTTCACGATTAATGATTTCTAGTGGGTGGTGCGGTCCCACCAACTGACTCATCACCTCACCTAACAGTTATTGGTGATGGGTTAGCCAATGAGTGAACAACTCTTGTTCAATGATTCTCTAATCATGGTGCACCCAAACTTGGTCTCTAATTCATGAATCTCACCGTATCCAGAATATTGATCCACTCCTTAGTTAAGTCAGACCCACCATTTGCATAGACTGAATTTCTAATTGGGTCTCTCACCGTATCCAAAATATTGAGCCCAACTCATCCTCCAGCCCATAGCATCCAATGCCTAATAGACATGGTTGCATCTTTTCGGTGCAACTGAGCCACTGTATCCAGTCGAGAACAATCAACCCCGGGAAGGGCCCGCACATCTACAATGGTGGAAGACCTCAGACTTAATCTTTTCTTAGGGAGAATTGATTTAGGTCTCATTAAACTAGACTTGACATAGTCATAACAATTATGACTAACCTAGTGGCATGGGTTAGCTCGGATTATTGACCACCTCAGATCAGAACTGAGTCAACAAATATGGCCAGGTAAGTGAGACCGGTGGAAGGGATATGCCATTAACTCGACAAGAACGCATTCGAGTCGAGTAGCTTCCAATTAAAAATCAGTCGGTCGTATCTGCCAAACTTACCTTAGACACCAAATTGTTGAGCCAGAACCAATTGGGTTAGCCTACAATCCAGACTCTAACCTCTGAGCCTAATTAGGTCTTAGCTTGATCGATCACTCACATGACTCGATCTTGACCCAGACTTAATCCTATTAGGCTGGTCAATTTAAGCATTGTTGATCCCATCTAACCAACTCTTGATTCGGTTTGATCAACCGCTAGACCTAATTGAGCTACCCAAGCCCGAACCCAAGTATTATGAATATGTCTTAGATCTAAAATTCTCAATTTTAGACCTAATTAATATTTCATAAATCTTAATTCTTAATTAAGTTTAGGGTTCATAAACAAAATATGCACAATAAATCCTAGGGTTTCAGGATCTAGGGTTTTGCAGAAAGTAAGTTTTTTTCAATTTCTGATTAAGGACGAACACGCAGCACCCCTACACATCATAAGAACACCCCATCGAATGGGAAGGAGAGGGCCTTTAAACCCTTCTTTATTCTTATGATCGGACGGCCAAGAGGAACGCCTTAATCAGGAACATACAACTAATCTACAAAAAACTAATTAGATCTATATCATATATCTCATATACAAATTTAGATCTAATCAAAATGGCATATTTTGCATACATCTCATGTATCATGCATGCATTTTTTAGATCTAAATTATCTCATAATAATCTAAAAAATTAGATTTAAATTGATCTAATCAAAATAAATTCTAATCTAGACAATTATGTAGAACTATTCTACAACTAGTCTAAACATGCATCTATCATATCTCATATGAACAAATTAAAAATTTTAATTTATTTTCTATTTTTAGATCAGTTATTATAATATTTATAATATCAAAAAATAGTAAATAAATAGATCTAAAATATGATTTAATCAAATAAAAAATTATAATTATACTAGACTATTCTATAGAACTAATTCTATTCCTAGAACTAGTTATGTATCTCATTTACATTTCAGATCTAGATTAATTAATTTTAATTTTAATTTTTTTGATTTTAGATCTGATCATATCTCATGTGATATCTAAAATTACTAATTTAAAATCAAATTAAAATTAGATCTAAATAAATTTTAGAACCATGGCTCTGATACCAGTTGAAGGGAAAATCCTGATTTTTTTGGGTCCAGGTTCGTTCAGATCTGATCAGATCAAGAGATATATTTCAAAAATTTTTCTCTTAGATCTATATCAGATCTGATATTTTTTCAGATCTAATTTTATTATTTTAATAAATAAAAAAATTAAATAAATTAAATCTAAATTAATGTTACCTTGGTTTTGGGTAATCCGATTACCCATTGATGATCTTGCTAATTTCCTAAGGTTTTGGATCTAGCCACGCAAGCGCCTGGCCTCTATTGGTATCCACTCAGGCTGGATCTGGAGATCTTCTTTTTTTCATTCTTTTTTCCAAAAATTAGATCTGGATCTAATTTGGAGGATCTTCAAAACTCCTTTTGAAGATGTGCTGCTGTCTCCGGTAGCAGGGCTGCCTTCTTGCTTTCTCATCGCCTTTTGATTGCCTGAATCACACCAAACTCGTGCCCAACTTCCCTTGGGCATGGAGAGGAGAGAGAGGATCAAAAGATAGTGTGGAGGAGGGAGAGGAGCAGCCTTGGGGCATGGCTAGGAGAAGGCTCTCATCTGGTTGGGTGCAGACAGGGTTTATTTATAGACCCTGCTGCGCCATACAGTGCTACATCACCCCGGCCAATTGCATTGCTTCATGCAATCAGATTTAAATCTGATTGATGGGATGACATCACCTGATCTAATCAAATGAGGGACCCATAGATTCATCCTTAGATGGTGCCTTAGATTGGTCAAAGTCTATAGGTAAGGGTCACCTAGTTTGAATCCAAGAAGCAACCTGGAGTCCTATCTGTATGGGACTCCAGGCGTCCCTATCCATGGGTGCATGCCATCCTAGGCATGCACCCCCTTGTTTCCAAATTCTAGTGAGGGGACAAGCCCCTATCTGCTCTCCAATAAGTGCATGACACATGGGCAGATGTCCAAGGATCAAGGTCAATGTTTGGCCAAAGTCAAAGGACAAGAATTAACAGGTGATGGAAAATGGCAGGTCTTGTCTTAAATTTATCTCATAAATTAAGATAACCCTTTTCTAATTTGGACAAGCTTTAGTCAGACCAGGTAAAGGTACCAGAGTAAGCACATACATATTTGGCTCAATTGAGACAACTTTTAATGATAATAGAAGGAGAATGTTAGGCTCAATCATGTGCTAGCACGATTTTTCCTTGAACCTAATTGAATCTCATTCAGATCAATTGAACTGGATCAGTTCCAATTGATGATCACCAGATTCCAAACCCTTGTTTGTGTGACCCAGTTAGGTTTCAGTTCTGTATGGTAATGGGATATGTCATGATCTCTATCATCAGACATCATCGAAACTCCTTTCGATGGATCAGAACTCTTCTGATTCAGACAACTAGAATGATCGATCATCTAAATCATTCTAATTGCTCCCAAAATCCACCAGTGACACCTAGCAGTATATGGTGGCAACCCATCAGAGCTAAAAATGCGAACCTCTTGGTGCAGCTACCTTGTGTGATTAAGTTCTTCTATCTTGAGCCCCGATCAGATTAGGGTTAAGGTGAACTCGTCAAACCCTAATTTCTATCATATGATGTAATCATTCGATTCAAGTCCGATGTGAAAACCTAAATAGAAACTCTTTCTATTATTTCACTCTCTACCATGGCCATGGGCTTATGGACTTGATTCTCATGATCATCATAGGGCTGCTCCTCATCCACCGAGGTAGATAGATTCCATCTTGATGCAATCCAGTTCCTACAATGAACATGCTATAGCCAACATACACCTCAGGATTCCGATATGGCTAGGAGACCGAGTAATGGTGTAGTCAAACTATAACACCCTCAAGGTGAACTGTCGATGCACCTCAGGATCAAAGAACCAGCACACTACTGCAGCATCGAGTCAGTCATTCGACGAGAAGGTAGACTTTCCTAATGACTACTCGAGGTGGTCACGCTCAGTGCTCTCATTCTCTAATGAGTATCTGTACTCTCGCTCCGGTGTCTCTACACCATAGACTCAAGACTCATCTACTATAAAGAAGCAATTGTACACTAATCTTCTGAATCAATTACCATCCTCATGATGACCCTACGGTCAGGAGTATTTTTTGAGTTAATAATGAAAATCCTTGTCTTAAATTTTCAACTCTTGAAAATAAGAATTATTATTACCATTAACTCAAGGGATGTATCACAGGCACTAAATACACATGTGATAGAAAATAATCCATTTTATTATTTATAGTCAAAATTATAATTTTGCTCTTAGAAGTGTATTACAAATGTCAGCCAATTTTGGCTTCTAGGACACACATATATCTAATCACCATCTTGAATAAGCTATTTCTCAAAAGAAATGGCATGTCAACTCATAATCATATTATGGTCTTCCAAAAGATAAAAGTAATATCCTAATGACTCTTTAGGATATCCAATAAATTAAGCTCAAAGAAACCTAGACTCTAACTTGTCCACCATCGAACAACCCCAATTCTGAGATGACTCAGACTTGGCTTCTTATCATGCCATATCTCATATGGTGTGGTAGGAACAATTTTAGATGGAACCCTATTTAGTAAATCAATAGCTATCATTAAACTATGTCCCTTAAGAAACTTAAGAAGGTCCATGAAGCTCATCTTGGATTAGACCATATCTAATAGGATTCGATTTCTCCATTCTGAAAACCCGTTGAGTTGAGACATTGCAAGTGGAGTCCACTGCGAGACTATACCATTACCCTTAAAATAGTCCAAAAATTTTTAGCTAAAGTATTCACCTCCTCGATCTGATCGAAGAACCTTAATGCGCATTTTAGTTTACTTTTCTACTTCATATCTGAATTTTCTAAACATTTCAAAATCTTCAAACTTGTGTTGCATGAGTTCCACATACCCATACCGAGATAGATTATCGATAAAAATAATAAAGTAAACATAATTATCTCTAGCTTGCATATTGAATAGGCCGCACACATCTATATATACTAGGACAAGTAGGTCTGCGGCCCTTTTCCCATGTCCTACAAAAGAAAGCTTAGTCATTTTACCTTGATGGCATGATTCATAAATCGAATATAACTCGAAAGCTAACGGACTCATTAGTCTAGATTTCTCTAATTTGTTAATCCTGTCTTAGGCTATATGACCTAGCTTAAGGTGCCATAGATGCCTTTCATTAATACTATCTTTAGACTATTTTTTTCCTCCTTCCTTCTTGTTCTTTAGGCTGGCCAGGTATGCAGGGCAATTCCTCTTCAATGACCATCGGAGTTGCAGTGGAAATAATTTTTCTTCTCCACAGCCTTCTTCTTTGGCTCGCCCTTTTTTTTCTTCTATTTTTTGCTTCTTTGTAGACTTCTTTCTAAAAGACTTTTTTTTGGAAGAAGTCTACTCTATAGCAAGAATGAGCCCTTTGAACCCTTCATAGTCTGCTAGCAATAACCAGCATATTCATTAACTTGGCTAAGATGCACTGGAGCTTATTCATATGAAAGTTCATGATGAACTGTCCATACAAATCATTTAAGGACTGCAAAATCACATCAATCTGCAAATCCTTGTCCATCAAGACATCGAGCTTCTTAAGCTCTTCTAGGTCCTTGATTATCGCCAAGCAATGATTTTGGACTGACTGCCCATCATGCATTTGCACTTTAAAATGTCTCCTTGAAACTTGATAATGTGCTACGAGACTCTATTCACCAAATAACTCTTGTAGCTGCGCCAACATTTGGTGTGCAGTCTTAATATCTCTATGTTGGCATTGCAACTCATCAGACATTGAGCCCAACATGTAGCATCCGATCTTGTTATCATCATCCGACCACTTTTCATGAGATGCTCTCTAATCTATGGTCGGACATGTTGGTAAAGTGGGGGTTCCTGGTCCAATACATAGGTCAGCTTTTTCAAATCCAAAATAATTTTGAAGTTCCTTAGGCAATCTTTGTAATTTGGTCCAGCCAGTCTATGGGTATCTAAGATTTGGGCTTGGGGTTTAGACATAGACATCTTCCTATAGAGAGTCAAAGTTTTTGGTTAGACTAATAATTTGACTTGACCAATTTGTTTAGAAATTTCATCTTTAAATAAATTAGGCTTCCACTATTTTTTCGAATCCCTACACTCCCTAGATAGATATGCAAAAATCTCTACAATCATTGATTTTTAGTAGATGATGAGGTCCCATCAACTGACTCACCATCTTACCTAATAGTTATTGATGGGTCAACCGATGAGTGCATAACTCTTATCCAATATTTCTCCAAGTATGATTCATCCAGATCTGATATCTAATTCATGAAGCTCACCATGTCCGAAATATTACTTCACTTCTTAGTTAAGTCAGACCCACCATTTGCATGAATTGGATTCTTGATTGGGACCCTCACCATATCTAAAATATTAAGTCCAACCCATAGCATCCAATGCCTAATATATATGATTGCATCTTCTCGGTGCAACTGAACCACTATAACCAGTCGAGAATAATCAACCTCGGAAAGAGCCCACACATCTATAATGGTGGAAGACCTATGACTTAATATTTTCTTAGAAAGATTTGATTTGGTCTCTTAGACTCGAGTAGTCATAACATTTATGACTAACCTAGTAGCATGGGTTAGCTCGAATCGTTAGCCACTTCAAACCAGAACTAGATCGATCCAATTGGCCAGAGAAGTGAGATCAGTAGGAGGAATATGCCATTAACTCACTGTGAATGCATTCAGATTGAGTAGCTTCTAATTAAAGATCACTGATCATATCTGCCAAGCTTATCTTAGACATCGATTCGTCTAACTAGAACTGATTGGATTAGCCTACAATTCAGGCTCAAATCATGGAGCCAAATTAGGTCTTAACTTGATCGACTACATATAACTGTGAGTCGATCTTGACCTAGATTTAATCCTACTAGGTTGGTCAAATCTAAGCACTCTTAATCTCACATAACCAACTCTTGATTTGGTTTGATCAACTACTAGACCTAATTGAGCTACCCATACCTGAACCCATGTTTTATGAAGGTATCTTAGATTTGAAAATTCATAATTTTAGACCTAATTGATTCCATAAACTTAATTCTTAATTAAGTCCAAGGGTTCAAAAATAAAATATGTTAAAAAATCCTAGGATTTCAGGATCTAGGATTTTGCAAAAAAATAAATTTTGATTTTTGATTAAGGATAAACATGCAACACCCCTACATGCCATAAGAGCATCCTATGGAATGAAAAGAGATGGCCTTTAAATCCTTCTTACTCTTATGACCAGACGGCCAAGGAGAATGCCATAATTAGAAATATAAACTATACTACAAAACTATTAGATCTAAAGCATATAACTATTACATAATTTAAGATCTAATCTATACATATTTTGCATACATCTCATGTATCAATTTTAAATGTTCACATGCATATTTTAGATTTGATTACATCTAACATAGCATCTAAAAATAAAAACTTAAATGATCATATCAAATAAAAATTTTATTCCAGACAATTCATAGCATAGAATGTAAAACTAGTCTAGACATGCATCAAATATATTGCATATATGTGAAAATTTTATGCAACTACCGATTTCAAGTCTAATTACATCTAATGTAATATCTAAAATCAAACATATCAGATCATATAATCTTTAAAAAATTAAATGAGTATTTCATAAAAAAAATTTCTGATCTAGACTATGATATAAAATTAGAGATCTAGTATAGACATGCGTTGCCTATATCATGTATATCAAAAATTTAAATTAGATTTTATATTTTAGATCTAATTATATCTAATGCAATATCTAAAACTTAAATGATTAAATCATAAAAATTAAGTTAGATCTAATCTAAAACATATTTGAAAACTATCATAAAATAAAACTACAAATCTAGACTAGAACATGCATTGTATATATCAAATATATAATTTGATTTCAGATCTGATTACATCCCATGCAACATCAGAAAATCAATTGATCAGATCATAAAACAAAATTTAGATCAAATCTAAAGATAGATTTAGAACTGGCAACCTGGCTTTGATACCGGTTGAAGAAAAATCTAGGTTTTCCTGCCGTAGGATCCATCTGATTGGATCAGATTTGTAGTGAAATAAATTAAAAATTTTTCATGATTTGATCAAATTTGAGAGTTCTTAAATCTGATTAGATTGATATAAAACTAGAAGTAAAAGAAAAAATAATGATATCTAATATCACTCGATTAGGTGAACTATTCATCCTGCAATGATGATCTGATGTTGTCGAGGTTCTGGATCTAGTCGTGCACGTGCCCGATCGCTACCAAAGTCCACTCAGGTCAGATCTGGATGCCATCTCCTACTGGATCTGATCTCCAAAGATTAGATGTGGTGTCTTCCCATAGAGCCTTCAAATCGAACTCCAAAGGCTGCATGTTCGTCTGACAAACACCATCATCTCTCGCTGATCTTCGCACTAGCAGGACTTGATCATTGCTCATAGGTTTTGCCCAGCTCTTGGGTGTGGAGAAGAGGAAGGGGATCAGATGAGGAAGGTGTGGAGATGAGGATTTTGGCAGGGCTTCATTGTAGATCAATTACCATAGAAAATAATGAGTGCAGGGCCCTATAAAGAGACCAACTGAAGAGTCCCTTCGCATGTGACTTTGACCAGGTCAAAGATAATATGTAGAAGGACTCTCCATCAAATCTCTATACCTCCTCTGATTTTTTCCTCCATTTTATTGAACAAAATTTCAAAAAAAGGGCATCTACACATTGGAATAAGGTTGATTTAGGCGCAAGGCATTTATCTCCAAGGAGTTTGAATCAAATTCAAATGTTTGACCCATTCAAATTCCATTTGTATGGGACTCTCCACCCTTTCCATATGTGGTGCATGCCTAGGGAGACATGTGCCTTATCCCCTCTTCATGTAATGCCTAGGGGCGCACGCCCCTAGAAAATCTCCAAGGGGCACACGTCACCTATCCTTTAATTCCTACAAACTGGGTCAACTCTTGACCCTTATCTTATTCCCATCTCATCAAATTTAGGATAAGCCCTTTTTAAGTCCCATCCAATGGATCTCAGGCAAGTCCTTATCAAGTTAGAACAAGTCTTGATCAGGCTAGGACTAGGTCCAATGAGATCAAGAAAAATTCATCTAAAAATTCTGGGAGAGCCTTATCCAAATTTCATCTCTTGATTTTAGGATAAGCTCTAATTTGGTTAAGACAACCTTTATCCTATTTCCATCTTTTAGGATTTAGGACAAGCCTTGATCAGGCCAGGACAAGATCTAGTCAAATGAAGATAAATCAACATATAGTTCTCGGATATGCCTTGTCCAAATTTCATCTCATGATTTTAGGTCAAGCCCTAATCTCATTAGGACAAGCCTTGTTTTATCAGGACAAGGCCTGTTCTCACTAGGACAAGCCCTATGTTAACTAGGATAAACCTATATAGGGCTTTCAGGTGAGTCAAATCTAATTTGGCTCAATCAAGATGAATCAGAAAGACTACAGAAGGAGAATGTTAGGCTCAATCATGTGCTAGCATGATTTTCTTGAACCTAATTAGATCTAATTCAAATTAATTGAATTGTGTTAGCTAAATTGATGACATTCAAATCCAAACCCTTATTTGTGTGACTCAGTTAGGTTCAATTCTGTATGGTAATAGGGCATGTCATGATCTTCATCATCGACATCATCGAAACATCTTTTAATGAACCAAAACTCTTTCGATTCATCTAATTAGAATCGTCAATCATCAAGATAAATCAAACTAATCTCAAAATCTACCAGTGATACCTGATAGTATGTGGTGGCAATCCATCAGAATCAGAAAATGAATCTCTCGGTGTAACTATCTATGTGATTAGGTTCTTCTATGATAAGCCCTAGCAGAATTAGGGTTAAAGTGAACTCATCAAACCCAACATCCATCATATGAATGAATCATTCAATTCGAGTCCAATGTGAAACCCTAGTAGAAACTTCTTTTTATTATTTCACACTACCATGGTCATGGATTTTAGGACTCGATCTCATGATCATCATAGGATCACTTCTCTTCTATCGAGGTTGATAGATTTCTTCTTGGTGCAATTCAGTTTCTATAATGAACATGTTATAGCCAACATACACCTCAGAATTTTGAATGGCTAGGAGATCAAGTTATGGTATAGTCAAATTATAACACCCACAGGGTGAACTATCGATGCATCTCAGATCAAAGAATCAGACATACGCTGCAGCATTGAACTAGTCATTGATGAGAAGGTAGACTTCCTTATGACTGCTCGAGGTGGTCACGTTCAGTACCCTCATTCTCAATGAGTACCTATACTCTTACTCCAATGTCTCCACACCAAAGACTCAAGGCTCATCTATCCTAAAAAAGTGATCATAAACCAATCTTTCAAATCACCATCCTCATGATGATTCTATGATCGGAAGCAATTTATAAGTTAATTATGATAACACATGCCTTAAATTCTCAACTCTTAAGAATATATGTTATTATGCCCGTTAACTCAAAGGATGTATCATAGATACTTTAATACACAATGTGATAGAATAATTAATTTATTTATTAATTTTAAATCAAAATTATGAAAATGTCTCTACAAAGTATTTTAGAAGTATCAGCCAATCTGATTTTTAGGGCACACATCTAACATATGGGACGACCTGAGGGATGACCTATTTTAAGCAAGGGGCTGATCTAGGGCTGACCTATATTGGAGTGTCAACCCTTTTCTCTAAGGTGTCGATCCCAATCATGAAAATTCCTAGGAGCAAGTTTCAACTGACAGGGTTTTGAGTTATAATTTTTATATCATTTTTCATGGGATGACAGAGCAGCTTGAGGAAATAGATAAATAGCTGGAAAAATCATCTGATCAACACCTGGCAAGTTGGAATTAGGTGAAAAATTCATGGGTTGACATCTAGCAACTCTTTTTATTAATTTTTTCTTTTCCAAAATAGAAAGCCTCTAGTTCTAATGGTAGTTGTTCTGAGTTCTCTAGCATACCAGAGAGTTAGGAAGAGAAGGAGGGCTAGCGAAGGTCTTATTCTAAGTCAATTTCAAATAAAATTTTTGTTGGAGGTAGAGGATTTTGTTATAGATTGGTTGGAAGAGCTGGAAGTTGCTAAAATTGAAGAGGAAAGCCTGTGCAATAGATTTCTAATCACTTAAGGGAGGAAAAAGGTTCTCAAAGGGTGTTTTGAAGGTATTAAGTGTCAAGGTCGAAAAATAGTGGGCTAGAGGTGAGTGGTTTCCATCGAACCATGGTTTTTTCAAAGTATACTATTATGTTAAAAGGTTTATTTGAAAAGCAAGGCAGCTATTTTTAGTATTTCATAGTTTACATGTTTGTAAACAAACTTGGAAAGAAGTATGGTTTCTAAATAGTTTTGTGTATTGCATACGCAAGTAATTGTGCATATAGTTTTGATAGCATGGCTTTGATAATTTTAAATGAGTTGTACAATGATCTATTATGTGGTTTGATCTCTTACATGGTTTACTTTGTTTATGTGCCATGGGGCTTATTAATATTATGATCATGAGCAGGTTACTTCTAGGAATTGTACACCTGGAGAGTGTGTTGTCCCAATGATATTAAGGATAGGCTGCTCATGGGAATGGTATAACCTGTGAGAGATCCTGATGGTGATATTAATTTGGATAGGCTACTTGTTGGGATGCCTTGAGAGTGTGCTGTTCTATTGATGAAAAGGCAAGCTGCTCATAAGGAATCGTACAAGAGTGTGTTGTCTAAATAAAACCTATATTGTCTTGATAATACTTTAACAGGCTACCTGTAGGGATGCTTTGAGAGTGTGTTGTCCTTGGAAAAAGGTCAGTTGCTCATAACGAACCCTACAGCAGTATGTTGTCAAAGTAAAGGAAAGTTGGTTGTTCACTTGAGCTGTTCATATATACATGGTCGTGTATTACTATGGTATGGTTAAAGGTAAACGTTTTGATTTGTGTTTCAAAAGTATCTTTTATGCGAAAGCTATTTATATGAAATTATAAATGTTTCAAAGCTTATTAGCAGCATACTATACATAATATTATAATGATTATAATTATCAGTTTTTCATTATTAGATGAAATTTCACTCATTGAGATTTTTTCAAGTCTCACCCCTCACTCTTTCTCATTGTAGTTTTAGTGTAGCTAAATTTGGAGGTATATTACCAGCTTGTGTGTCAGCACCTTTTGTAGAGGAAGTGATGTTGTGATAATGGCTTGTAAAAGAAATGTAATTTGAGAAGTATTGCAAAGCTGAGATGGTTAAGCTAGAAATTGCTATATGTATATGTTTTAGTAAAGGAGTGTATTAAAAGGATGGTTTGATGAATAGAATATATGGATAAAATATGGTTTTGTAGTTGAAAGGTTGAGTTTGTTTATATAATTTGGTGAGCTATATTGTGATAATGATTTTTAGCAATTTAAGAGGTTTTATTTGAAATGCCTGTATTGTTGATTAATGGATTGTTCAGCTTAACTAAAAGTAGATTATTGAATGATGTTATAAATCAGTATAGTATAGCTTAGAAATTTTCTTAATCTTTAGATAAGGATAGGGTGTGGCACCATCACCCATAGTTAATTAGGGGTGGGATGTTACACCTTAGGCATAAGAAGTAGATTTTAGGCTGATCTAGGAGAAGATCATTGGAAAGTATTGAAAAATATTCTTAAGTACTTAAGAAGGACTATAAGATTATTTTTCTGATATATGAAGGATCTGATCTAAAACTAAAAGAATATTCTGATTCTAATTTTCAATTAGACCCAAATGATAGCAAATCTATTTTAGGATATGTCTTCACTCTAAATAGTAGAGCAGTGAGTTGGAAAAGTTTCATGCAGTAGACTATAGCTGACCAACCACTGAGGGTATGTCTTTACATAGCTATGAGTGAAGCCGCTAAGAAAGCTGTCTAGATGAAGAAGTTCATCACTGAATTGGATGTTGTTCCTAAGATTGAGAACCCAGTACCACTTTACTATGATAATACTAGAGCAGTTGCTCAAGCAAAAGATCCGAGATCTCATCACAAATTCAAGCACATTTTGAGATGCTTCCATCTCATTTGTGAGATTGTCGAGAGACAAAATATAGTCATTGAATGAGTAGATATAAAGAATTATATAATAGATCCATGCACTAAGGCTATACCACAACAGCAGCTCAATCGCTATCTCGATTGCATAGGGTAAAATATAAGAGCGATTGGCTGTAGTGCAAGTGAAAGTTTTAAAGGAATATGTCCTATAAGCCAATCGAAATATATATTTTGATGGATTAATCTTTTAGTCTTTTAGATTCATGTAATGATATTTTTATAAATAAATAAAAGATATTTATATTTCATCATATGCTGCATCTTATTGTTCATTTAAGATTATGATGAATCCCATAGATTAGGACTATGATTTTAGGGTTATGATGACATCATACTTATGAGACCTAAAATTCTAAAATTCTAATCTAAAATATTTCAAGTCGATGGAACATTGAGTTGGGGATCAATATTTTTAAAAAGACTGGCACATCCTATGTATGCTTAATGGAGAGGATGATTGATCTCACAAGTATCTGTATGAGATATTAATACAAGAATGTGAGTGCTCATTAGAGAATGAGTTCACTAAATTGATCAAACTTAAAAACATGTTATGGAGTCTTACTTGCTTGTCAAAAGATATTTCTCATAGTGTGAGTTGTGCATATAATCCTTCGATCTAAGACTACCATTGAACCTTGTATGCATGAATTCATATTTTTGTTCATACTCATTCATGACTTAGTCGTATATGGAGTGTTTTGGATATCACGGATTGCATATAGAGGTTATGAGTAAGTCAATATGGAATCGATCACTCTTAGTAAGAGGAGATTGCATCCGACTTGCTTCATTTGAATGATGATTCAGGAAGTCTTTGATCAAAGCATAATGAACATTAAAAATGATTTCTAATGTTATATTAATCAAATCATTATTATAAGATTGAGAGAAATATGAATATGATATTGTATTTGATATGATTCCATATCTAGAGTTATATTCGAGATGCAAGATTGAATCGCATGGTAACTTATCACTGTATGATATTTTTAAATTTTCATCAAAATTTTATATCTTTTGGATAGACATGATATGTTGCTAGACATCAATCTTGTCTTGTGGGTTCGATTGAATTGAAGATTTTAATTCGATCACCAATTAGAAAGGGTTCTAATTGTTCGAATCAGGTCAGCTAGATTTAACCTAAATCAGTTAGATTAGTTTTTAATCAAGTTTGGTCAACTTGCACTCGGATCCACTACTGGCTAGATATAGAACCCAATAGATCACACATAAAGAAAATTGATCAAGGATGTAATTTAGATTAGATCATGTTTGCAAGATGAACATGACAACATGTGTTCTAAACCCTAACTCCAGCATTCGAATTCGATTCAAAATTGATTCCTATTTAGGCTAATTAAATCTAATTTAATCCAAATCTAATTTGGATTCTTACTTAGGTTGACCCATGGCTGATACTGCCATGGATAGGAACCTCATTTTTGAATCCCACATGCCAGAAACTCTCTCTTTTGGTGCATGTGGAAAGTTCTTTGCGCTACGTGTCTTGACACATGATTTGAAATGGTGCCAACTTCCTTCTTATCCAAATGTTAATTTCACATAACATTTAAATGGTGGACTTCAGATATAATGAGGTGTAGAGGACTCCTACAAATAAAATTTCTCATTGGTTATCTGAAATTTGGATAGGAGAAGCAACCTTGATGCCCCCTCTCTTATTGGTGCCACTTAGACCAAGACTCCAAGTGGTTTGGGACTTTGACTCATTCCAACACCCACTTCTAATTGGTGGCTCCAAGGTGGGCCATTAGATGGCCTTTTAATCTAATCTCAACTCTGCATTAATTGGTGCCACATCTATCAGTCTCGCAATATTATGGAAAACACTGTGAGGTTATTTCTACACCGATGAGTCCTTCTATGAGAAGATGTCTTTGTGGATTAACATCCTTTGCCTTCTACATCCCTTGTGATGGCCCTAGGGATATGACAAATTAGAGGAGGCATGAGAATCAGATAAGGACGGGGTGTGAGATGATAACAAAACACCCCTATGTACAATATAAATAGGGGTGTACATGGGGGATCATTTTACTCACCCCGATCCTTTCTTTCTTACACACTCTCCTTTTTGTCCAATTATTTTCTTCCTTTCCTTGTTAAGACAAGGTCCTAATAAGGACAAGAAGTCTTCTTTAGGACAAGGATCTAGGAAGAAAATTAAGGAAGAAGGAAGGCTAGGATGAAGAAAGCAAGGTTCAACGAAGTTCTACCAGAGTGAATTCTTGAAAGAAGAATTTAAGGAACCAATTGTTTCAAGAAGTTAGAGGCTTGATCAAATCCCCGTGTGGATCAACATTGGAGGGTGTACGTGTGAGCACCTGGTGGAACCACTACAGAACCTTAACTAAAATTTCGACCTGAATTAGGATTTACCAATTCAGGTATTCTTCTATAACTTATAATTATGTTATAAATGCATGTTATATAATTATAATTTAATATGGATGTCCTTGGTTAGGGTTTGATATTTTGGATTTCATAATAATGCTTTAAAATCCATACTTCCACTTTGATAATCAAACCGTATAATTCTGAACTGGATTTTTTCCTTCATTTATACTCGATCAATATTATCATCATTACTAATAATGTATCATTTGGTCATGAACAAGTTTAGGAACTACATGATAAATTCTTCTTTATCGATTGGAAGTAGTTCTAAGAACTTCATCATAATATAAAAGTTCAATAAGGAAGATGTTAAATTTATGATAAATTGCTAAAAAAATTATTAATTTATAATTCATATACAAATTATAAAGAGAACAATCATATACAGCTTAGAGGATTGGCTTTAGGATATATTTTTCAATAGTCTACTCTCTTATCAGTAATTATCTCGATGCTATAGTTGTGTGAGTGGTTCTTTGACCTGTAGTATATTAACTACTGATAGTGGGGTTGTTATAGTTTGATAGCACATAAACATAGTTCCTAGCCATCTGGGGGCTTATGGCATTTGTTGACTATAGTAGGTTCATTGTAGGAGTAGGGCATGCACTTATAGAAGATCTATCAGTCTTAGTAGGAGAGTAGTAGTCCTATACAACCTAAGAGGCTGAGTTCTTAAATCTATGGCCATAGTAATATGATTATGTAAAGAGGTTTTTATTAAAATTCATGATTAGACTCAAGCTAATTATGTCTAGCATATGACAAATGCTTAGAATTTGATGAGTTTTCATGACCTAAATGAAGAAAACTTAGTAGGATTGTGAGCATGTCAAAACTTTTTCAAAATTTATTACAACAAAAGCAAAATTAATCTACATTAATTCTATGCATGCTATGATCTAATCATGAAATCCTACTAAGGATCTTTGACATGTTAATATGAATCAAAAAAATAAAATACATTCGATCAAAAAATCATATTTGCTGATCGATCTATATTCAAAATATAGTACCTATATGTGGATAGATGAACTTTACAATCCAAATCTATCAAAAGATGCTCTCCCATCGCACTACAGCCACACATGCGTCTGGCTTCTATGGTGAGTCCATATGGAGTTTCTGATCCTGATCAGCCCCTCCAAAGTGCTAACTCCTCACCGAAACCTTCGATGACTGATCTTCGTCGATCCAATCGATGATTTGCTTCTGATCTTTTGAAGACTCTAGAAGATGAAAGACTCTATGGAGGAAGAGGAGGTGGTGGTAGAAAATCAGTGGAGATCTGGCACTCACAATGCTCAATCTCTCCACCCAAATCCAAAGTCCCTACTCTAGGATTTAGCACACAACCATAAGGACCTTGACCCTCTTCCTTCTTTGAAAAACCTCATGCCAAAAGAGATCACCCCTCTCAGATTTCTATCTTATAGAATTCTCTAACAAAACCTCCCTCATATTTCTCATGCATCTCATTTTCACCCACAAAAAAATCCCATTTTTAAAATGGGCAACCTGAGATGGTAGGATAAGGATTGGAGGTTAGGAGGTTTCAACCTCTTAACTTGAATTCAAATGCTTCTTATCCCATTCCTACACCCACATAGGTGAGAAGTGTTAGATGTGTGCCCTAAAAGCTAAATTGGCTATTACTTGTAATTCACTTCTAAGGATAATTTTATAATTTTGACTATAAATTAATAAAATAATTATTTTCTATCATAGTGTGTATTTAAAGTATATATGATACATCCTTTGAGTTAATGGTAATAACAATTCATATTTTCAAAGAGTTGAAAATTTAAGACATGAATTTTTATAATTAACTCATAAACTGCTCCCGACCGTAGGATCATCACGAGAATGATGATTGATCTAGAAGATTCGTGTACGATCGCTTTCTTTGAGTAGATGAGTCTTGAGTCTATGGTGTGGAGACATCAGAGCAAAAGTATAGATATTTGTTAGAGAACGAGGGCACTGAGCGTGACCACCTCGAGCATTTATAAGAAAGTCTACCTTCTCATTGATGACTGGCTCAATGTTGCAGTAGTGTGCTGGTTCTTTGATCTGAGGTGCATCGACAATTTATTTTGAGGGTGTTGTAGTTTGACTACATCATAACTCGATCTTCTAGTCATTCAAGATCTTGAGGTGTATGTTGGCTATAGTACGTTCATTGTAGGAATTAGATTGCACCAATAAGGGATCTATCTACCTCGATAGATGAGGAGTAGCCCTATGATGATCATGAGAATCGAGTCCATAAGCCTATGGCCATGGTAGAGTGAAGATGATAGAAAGAGTTTCTATAAGGATTTCACATAAGACTCAAATCGATTGATTAATTCATATGATGAATATTGGGTTTGACGAGTTCACCTTAATCCTAATCCTATCGAGGCTCAAGATAGAAGAACCTAATCACACAGGTAGCTACACCGAGAGGTTTTCTTTAAGTTTTGATGGGTTGCCACCATATACTATTAGGTGTCACTGATAGATTTTGAAAGCAATTAGAATGATTTTGATGATCGATCATTCTAATTATATCAATCAAAAAAGTTCTGATCCATCAAAAGATGTTTTGATGATGTCGATGATGGAGATCATGACATGTCTCATTACCATATGAAACTGAACCTAACTAGATTACACAAACAAGGGTTTGGGTCTAGATGTCATCAATTGAGCTAATCTAGTTTGATTGATTTGGATTAGATTCAATCAAGTTCAAGATAATCGTGCTAGCACACGATTGAGCCTGACTTTCTTGTTCTGTAATCTTTCTGATTCATCGCAATCGAGTCAAATTTAATTTGACTGATTCTTGTATCTTGAATGAGTTTATTTTCATTTGATTGGAATAAGTTTAGATCAGATTAATTATGAAAATTAAATTCATTCCTAGTGCAATTGGACTAGGGTAAATAATTGACCCAATTGAAAGAATTGAGGATCACATGATCAGAGACTTTTAGAAATTTTTTTAAAAATCATTTTACTCTAATTTTTTGATATGTGATATTGCACAAGTTATAATTTGGGTGTGCAAAATTTGATGATTTTTGGAGGTCCCTAGATTAGGGTTTGATAGAGTTTGATTTGGATCAAACTCTTGAGGGAAGAGTCCTAGATGCACATGAACTCTTCCTTATCCTTTCATTCTACCACCTTCTAGATGGATTTTTGGCATCAAAACGAGATGCAATCTGGGGATTTTTGTAGAGATCAGGTCCAAGAGTCCCAATGGTTTAATTAATATGGTTTTTGGTCAAAAAGGGACTCTTTATGGTGCTATGTCTTGTATAAGAACTCTTCTCACAAAATTACCTCAACATAATTTATTTTTTCCACATCCAAAGGAGCCTTTTCTCTAATATCCACACCCCCTCTATCCTTTCTCTCCCTCTCTTCTACATGCCTAAAACGTTAGGCACAAATCTGAGTTGAAGGTCCAAGGTTTTTGGCACAAAATTCAGCATCTACGCGACGGTGTTCATGAGACGAACATGCTGTCCTCAAAAGTCATTTTGAAGGCTTTTCAAATCAGATCTAGATTTGATTTTTGGAGGAGAGATTCATGTGGAGAAGATGTTCAGATCTTGCCCAAGTGGATACTGATAGAGGCCAGGCGCATGCATGGCTACTTCTAGAACCCAAACTTAATTAAGAATTATGATTATGAAACTAATTAGGTCTAAAATTGAGAATTTTTAGATTTAAAACATTTTCATAAAATTGGGTTCGAACTTAGGTAGCTTAATTAGGTCTAGCAGTTGATCAAATCAAATCAAGAGTTGGTTAGGTAAGATCAAGAGTGCTTAGAATTGACCAGCCCAATAGCTATAAGTCTGGGTCAAGATCGACTCATAGCCATATGTGATCGATCCAATTAAGACCTAATTTTGCTCCATAGTTCGAGCCTAAATTATAGGCTAACCTAATTGATTCTGATTTGATAATTTGATGTCTAAGATAAGTTTGGCAGATACGATCGATTGGTTTTTCAATTGGAAGCTACTCGATCTGAATGCATTCTTGTCGAGTTAATGGCATATCCCTTCCATCGATTTTACTTACCTGGCCATTTGTATCAACCCAATTTTGATTTGAGATGGCTAATAGTCTGAGCAAACCGATGCCACTAGACTTGTCATAATCGTTATGACTGAGTCAAGTCTAAGAGACCTAAATTGAATCTCCCTAAGAAAAGATTAAGTCAATTGGTCTTCCACCATTGTAGATGTGCGGGTCCTTCTCGGGGTTAATTGTTCTCAGCTGATTACAGTGGCTCAGTTGCACCAGAATGATGCAGCCACATCTATTAGGCATTGGATGCTACGGATTTGAGGATGGGTTGGGTTCAATATTTTGGATATGGTGAGGGACCCAATCAGAAATTTAATTCATGCAAATGGTGGGTCTGACTTAACTAAGGAGTGGATCAATATTTTGGATATGGTGAGATTCATGAATTAGAGATCAGGATTAGATGCACCATGATTAGAGAATCATTGGATAAGAATTATCCACTCATCGATTGACCCATCACCAATAACTATTAAATCAGGTGGTGAGCCAGTCGATGGGACCGCACCATCCACTAGAAATCAATTGATCGCAAAAATTTTTGCATCTCTTTCCAGAGAGTGTAGGGATCCAAGAAAATAGTAGGAGCCTAATTTATTTAAAAATAAAATTTTTAAATAATTTGATTAAGTTTAATTATAAAATTTAACTAGATACTTTAACTCTCTACAGAAAAATATCTGCGTCCAACCCACTAGCTCGTATCCTAGACACCCATAGACTGACTAGACCCAACTTCAAGGATTGACTCCGAAACTTCAAAATTATTTTGGGTTCTAAGAAGTTGACTCATATGTTGGAACAGAACCCTCCCACTTTACCAGCCAGTCCATCCACTGATCAGAGAGCATCTCTAAAGAAGTGGATGGATAATGATAACAAAGCCAGGTATTACATGTTGGGCTCAATGTCTGATGAGCTCCAGTGCCAATATGAAGATATTAAGACTAGCCACCAAATGTTGGCTCACCTGCAAGAGTTGTTTGGTGAACAAAGTCGCTCAGCCAAATATCAAGTCACTAGAAGACTTTTTAAGGCTCAAATGCATGATAGATGTTGGTTCAAGATCATTGTCTGATGATGATCAAGGACTTAGAAGAGCTTGAGAAGCTCGATGTCAAGTTGAACAAGAATTTGTAGATTGATATAATTCTATAATTCTTGAATGATGTGTATGGGTAGTTCATCATGAACTACCATTTGCATAAACTATAGAATACTCTGGCAGAACTTATGAATATGCTGGTTACTGCTAAGCTTTCTATGAAAGGTTGTAAAGGCTCAGTACTTGCTGTGAAGCAGACTTCTTTCAAGAGAAAGTCTTTTGAAAAGAAGAAGAAGTCAGTGAAGAAGCAGAAGGTGGATGGTGGGAAGAAGAAGGCAAAATCGAAGAAGAAGGCCGCTGACAAAGAAAAATATTTTCATTGCAACACAGACGGTCATTGAAAGTGGAACTGTCCCTTGTACCTGGCCAGCCTGAATAATAAGAAGGAGGCAAGTCCTTCTGAAGGTATTCTCATTATAGAATCTAACCTTATGATTTTTTTTGCATCCAGTTGGGTGCTTGACTCTAGTTTTAGTACTCACTTATGCACTTCTATGTAGGGTCTTGAGGATAGCAGGAGGCTGAGCGATGTTGAGATGATCCTATGTGTTGGGAATAAAGCAAAAGTTGCTGTAGTGACCATGGGAACCTATTCTCTGTGATTATCATTAGGATTAGATTTAGTTTTTAGTGACTATTTTTATGTGCCTGTAGCAAGCAGGAATTTAATTTTTATTTTATGTTTAGCACAGAAAGACTATGTAATTAATTTTCTTAAGGACCATTATAATTTTTATTATGAAAAAAAAAATTATAAGTGATTTTCTTATAAATGGTCTCTATCAGTTACATATTGATATTTTTTATTTTCAATATCAAGCAAAACATGAATGCCATTGGATCAAAATGACCTAGGGATAGTCTAAATGATTGGTATCTATGGCACCTTAGGCTGGGTCATATAGCGGAAGATAGGATTAACAAATTAGAGAAATTTGAGCTATTGAGTCCGTTGACTTCTGAGTCATATTCGATTTGTGAATCATACTTTCATGGCAAAATGACCAAGCTTCCTTTAATAGGACACGAAAAAGGGCCATAGAACTACTTGCCCTATTACATACTGATGTGTGTAGCCCATTTGATGTGCTAGTTAGAGACAACTATGTCTACTTCATCATCTTTATCGATGATTTATCTTAGTACGGATATATGTATTTGATGCGACATAAATTTGAAGCTTTTGAAAAGTTTAAAGAATTCAGACATAAAGTAGAAAAACAAATCAAAAAATCCATTAAAGTTCTTCGATCAGATTGAGGAGGTGAATACCTTAGTCAAAAATTCCTAGATTATCTTAAGCAAAATGGCACAGTCTCTCAATGGACTCCACCTGAAATACCTAAACTCAAAAGGATTTCAGAATAAAGAAATCGGACCTTATTAGATATGGTCTGATCTATGATGTACTTCTCGGACCTTCCTAAGTTTCGTTGGGGATAGTCTAATGATCGCTATATATTTACTGAATAGGATTCTCTCTAAAACCATTCCTACCATACCGTATGAGATATGGCATGGTAAGAAACCAAGCCTGAGTCACCTCATAATTTGGGATTGTCCAGCTCTTGTCAAGAGACAATAGGTGGATAAGTTAGAGTATAGGTCCTTTAGAGCTCGGTTTATAGGATATCCTAAAGAGTCATTAGGATATTATTTCTACATTTTGGAAGATCATAATGTGATTATGAGTCAACATGCTATCTTTCTTGAAAAATAGTTTATTTAAAATGGTGGCATCGGAAGACAGATTAGGCTCGAGGAGAAAGTCTCCTAAGAGCAACGAGCTAAGGACCTTATGAAACCCAATCAGATTGAGCTAATTCAATCACTACCTCCTCCATCTCGTAGATCAGAAAGGATTTTCCATCCTCTTGAAAGATACTTTGGTACTATTTCAGAGGATATAGAGAAAATGTTCCTCATGGAAAATGGGGTTCATGGTGATGATCCCGAAACCTATCATGAGATGATATTAGATATCGACTCTGAGAAATGATTAGAGGCAATGAAGTCAGAGATTGACTCAATGCACTCGAACCAAGTCTGGACCTTGGTAGATCCATCTGAAGGTATAGTATCCATTAGATGTAAATGGATCTACAAGAAAAAGATTGGTGCAGATGGAAATGTGGAGACATTCAAGGCTAGGTTAGTGGTGAAAGGATATAGTCAGCGTGAAGGCATTGACTATTAGGATACCTTCTCATCAGTAGCCATGTTAAAATCCATCTGCACATTGCTTGCTGTTGCAGCCTATTTCAATTATCAAATATGGCAGATGGACATGAAAATGATCTTCTTAAATGGATATCTTGAGGAAGATATCTATATGGAATAATCATTAGGTTTCACATCCAGTGATGCTGATCATAAGGTCTGCAAGCTGCAAAGATCCATCTATGGACTTAAGCAAGCATCTTAGAGCTGAAATACTCATTTTAATGATGTGATCAAATCATTTGGATTCATCAAGAACAAGGAGGAACCATGTGTATTCAAAAAGATCAGTGGAAGCGCTGTTGTCTTCCTCATACTGTATGTGGATGACATCCTCCTTATTGGAAATGATATTTTCATTTTGACCATAGTTAAAATATGGTTACCAAAAGAGTTCTCTATGAAAGACCTAGAAGAAGCATTCTTTATTCTAGAAATTAAGGTCTATAGAGATAGACTGAATAGGATGTTGGGTCTCTCACAGAAGATGTACATAGAGGAGGTACTAAAGAGATTTAGCATGGAAAACTCCAAGAGACGATTGGTGCCCTTCAGACATGGCATTCATCTATCCAAGAAGATGTGTCCCAACATACCTGAGGAGATTGAACGCATGAGCAAGATCCCTTATGCTTCGGCAATAGGGAGCCTCATGTACACCATGCTATATAAACGACCTAATATCGTCCATGCTGTGAGTATCACGAGCAGATATCAGTCGAATCCAGGTGAAGAGCATTGGACTTCTATGAAATAAATCCTTAAGTACTTGAGAAGGACTAAGGATATGTTCTTGGCTTTTGGTAATCAACAACTCCAGGTCCAGGGTTATACAAACTCAGATTTTATACCTAATATAGACGATCGAAAGTCAACATCTGGTAGTCTGTTTGTATGTAATGGTGGTGTTGTCAGTTGGAAGAGTTCCAAGTAGACTATGATAGTAGATTCTACCATGGAAGTAGAGTGCATCACTGCATCGAAAGCTACAAAGGAGATATTTTGGTACAAGAAGTTCACTGCAGAACTCAAAGTGATGCCATTAGATGCCGTCCCTCTTACTGCGACAATAATGGCACCATAGCCCTAGCTAAGGAGTCGAGGTTGAAGGGAAATCCTGATTTTCCGGTCCAAGTTCGTCCAGATCTGATTAGATCAAGAGATATATTTCAAAAATTTTCTCTTGATCTCAATCAGATCTTGATATGTTTCAGATCTGATTCTTATTATTTCAATAAATAAAATAAAATAAGATAAATTAAATCAAATTCAATTTACCTGAATTGGGTAATCCTATTACCCTATAGATGATCCTGATTGCAGCGGAAGGTTCTGGATCTTAGCCACGCAAGCGCCTGGCCTCTACCGGTATCCACTCGGGTTGGATCTGGAGATCCTCTTCTTCTCTATCACACCTCCAAAAATCAGATCTGGATCTGATCTGGAGGATCTTCAAAACTCTTTTGAAGATCTGCAGTCGTCCTTTTGCAGCAGCGCAGCCTTCTTGCTTTTGATCGCCTTTCCTTGATCTGAATCGCACCAAACCTAAAGTCCAAAACACTTTTGGACGTGGAGAGCAAGGGGAGAAGAGAGTATGGCATGGAGAAGGAGGGGAGAGGCAGCCTTGGGGCGTGGGAAATCTCTATTGAATTCATTTCACTTAGGATTAGGGTTGGGCGCAGGGTCTTATTTATAGACCTCTTGTGATCCAACTCCTCTTCCTCTCAACCAATCACAACCCTTTGTGAAATCAGATCTAAATCTGATTGGTTGGAATAGAGACCCCTGGATTCCTCCTTAGAGGGTGCCTAAGACCAGTCAAACTGGATTCTTAGTAGAACTCTAATTGGAATCCAAAAAGGGAGGTGGAGTCCTTGTCCAACAAGGACTCCTAGGCGCCTCCTACTTGGGCTCACGCCACCCTTGGCGTGCGCCCTTCTCCTTGCCAGGTTCTGGCAGGGGGACAGGCCCCCACCAGCTCTCCAATAGGTGCATGACATGTGGTCAAAAGTCAAAGGGTCAATGGTCAACGTTTGACCAGTCAAAGGTAGACTTTTGACCAAAGTCAAAGAACAAGAAATGGCAGGTGACCAAAAATGGCAGGTAATGTCTTACAAAATAAGACAACCTTATTCTGACTTGGACAACCTCCAGTCAGACCATATGAAGGCCTCTGATTGAGCACAAACTCCTTTGGCTCAGTCAGGACAACTTATTTATGATAGTAAAAGAAGAACGTTAGGTTCAATCGAGTGCTAGCACGATTTCCTTGAACCTAATTGAATCTCATTCAGATCAATTGAACTAGATCAGTTCAATTGATGATCACCAGATTCAAACCCTTGTTTGTGTGACCCAGTTAGGTTCAGTTCTGTATGGTAATGGGATATGTCATGATCTCTATCATCGACATCATCGAAACTCCTTTCGATGGATCAGAACTCTTCTGATTCGAACAGCTAGAATGATCGATCATCTAAATCATTCTAATTGCTCCCAAAATCCACCAGTGACACCTAGCAGTATATGGTGGCAACCCATCAGAGCTGAATGCGAACCTCTTGGTGCAGCTACCTGTGTGATTCAGTTCTTCTATCTTGAGCCCCGATCAGATTAGGGTTAAGGTGAACTCGTCAAACCCTAGTCTCTGTCATATGATGTAATCATTCGATTCGAGTCCAATGTGAAAATCTAAATAGAAACTCTTTCTATTATTTCACTCTACCATGGCCATGGATTTCTGGACTTGATTCTCATGATCATCATAGGGCTGCTCCTCTACCACCGAGGTAGATAGATTCCATCTTGATGCAATCCAGTTCCTACAATGAACATGCTATAGCCAACATACACCTCAGGGTTCCATATGGCTAGGAGACCGAGTAATGGTGTAGTCAAACTATAACACCCTCAAGGTGAACTGCCGATGCATCTCAGGTCAAAGAACCAGCACACTACTGCAGCATCGAGTCAGTCATTGACGAGAAGGTAGACTCCCTAATGACTACTCGAGGTGGTCACGCTCAGTGCCCTCGTTCTCTAACGAGTACCTGTACTCTCGCTCCGGTGTCTCCACACCGTAGACTCAAGACTCATCTACTAAAGAGAAGCGATTCGTACACCAACCTTCCGGATCAATCACCATCCTCGTGATGATCCTATGGTCGGGAGCATTTTATGAGTTAATAATGATTATTCATGTCTTAAATTTTCAACTCTTGAAAATATGAATTATCATTACCATTAACTCAAAGGATGTATCACAGACACTAAATACACATATGTGATAGAAAATAACCCATTTTATTAATTATAGTCAAAATTATAATTTTGCCCCTAGAAGTGTATTACAAGTGTCAGCCAATTCTGGCTTCTAGGGCACATATATCTAACAATCTCCCACTTGTCCTAAAGCCAATTGGCTACAAGTCTAAGTCCCATCTTCTCAAGGTGGGCTTCGATCTTCTGCTGGCCCAACGGCTTTGTAAGTGGGTCTGCCACATTATCTGTGGAGTTGACTCTCTTGACCTCAACGTAACCTTTCTCAAGGTAATCGCGGATGAGATGGTATCACCGTTTGCTTGGAACTCTTCCAGCTGACAAACCAGTTGCACACAAACAGACTTCCAGATGTCGACTTTCGATCATCTATATCGGACATGAAGTCCGAGTCTGTGTATCCCTGGAACTTGGAGTTCTCCATTACCAAAGACCAACATCATATCCTTAGTTCTTCTCAAGTACTTAAGGATACATTTCACAGAAGTCCAGTGTTCTTCACCTGGATTTGACTGATATCTGCTTGTGACACTCACAGCATGGGCTATATCAGGTCGTGTACATAGCATGGCATACATGAGGCTCCCTATTGCAGAAGCATAAGGGATCTTGCTCATGCGTTCTATTTCCTCAGGTGTGCTGGGGCACATCTTCTTGGAAAGATGAATACCATGTCTGAAGGGTATTAATCCCCTCTTAGAGTTTTCCATACTAAACCTCTTTAGTACTTCCTCTATGTACATCTTCTGTGAAAGTCCTAGCATCCTATTCGGTCTATCCCTATAGACCTTAATTCCTAGAATAAAGGATGCTTCACCTAGGTCTTTCATGGAGAATTCCTTGGACAACCACATCTTGACTGATGTCAACATGGGAATATCATTCCCAATAAGGAGGATGTCATCCACGTACAATACGAGGAAGACAACAGCGCTCCCACTGACCCTTTTGAAAACACATGGTTCCTCTTCGTTTTTGATGAAACCAAACTTTTTGATCACATCATTGAAACGAGTGTTCCAGCTCCGAGATGCTTGCTTAAGTCCATATATGGACCTTTGCAGCTTGCAAACCTTGTGATCAGTATCACTGGATGTGAAACCTAGCGGCTGTTCCATATAGATATCTTCCTCAAGATATCCATTTAGGAATGCCGTTTTCACGTCCATTTGCCATATTTCATAATCGAAATAGGCTGCAACAGCAAGCAATGTGCGGATGGATTTTAGCATAGCTACCGGGGAAAAGGTATCCTGATAGTCAATGCCTTCGCGTTGACTATAACCTTTTGCCACCAGTCTAGCCTTGAATGTCTCCACATTCCCATCTGCACCAATCTTTCTCTTGAAGATCCATTTACACCCAATAGGTACTATACCTTCTGGTGGATCTACCAAGGTCCAGACTTGGTTTGAGTGCATCGAGTCGATCTCTGACTTCATTGCCTCAAGCCATTTCTCGGAGTCGATATCTGATATCGCCTCGTTGTAGGTTTTGGGATCATCACCATGAGCACCATTACCTATGAGGAACATTTCCTCTACATCCTCTGAAATAATACCTAAGTATCTTTCAGGGGGATGGGAAACTCTTTCCGATCTACGAGGTGGAGGAGGTAGTGTTCTTATTGGCTCAACCTGATTTGGTTCCACTTGGTCCTTAGCTCGTTCTGCTTGTGAGACTTTCTCATCAAGCTTAATCTGCTTTCCAATGCCACTATCTTGAATAAACTATTTTTCAAGAAATATGGCATGTCGACTCACAATCACATTGTGGTCTTCTGGAATGTAGAAATAGTATCCTAATGACTCTTTAGGATATCCTATGAATCGAGCTCTAAAGGACCTAAACTCTAACTTGTCCGCTTGTTGTCTTTTGTTTTGATGATAGCCAGACAACCCCAAAATTCTGAGATGACTCAGACTTGGTTTCTTACCGTGCCATTCTATACGGTGTGTAGGAACGGTTTAGAGGAATCCTATTCAGTAAATAAATTAATTAATAATGAATGTCCCCAAAGAAATCTGGGAGGTTCTGTGAGCTTCATCATGGATCGAACCATATCCAATAGAGTCCGATTTCTCCGTTCTGAAATCCCGTTGAGTTGAGGTGTTCCTGGTGGAGCGCCAATTGAGAGACTATGCCATTTCCTTAAGAATGTCTAGAGAAAATTCCCGCTAAGATATTCACCCCTCCGATCGATCGAAGAACCTTAAGGTTTTCCAGTTTGTTTTTCTACTTCAGTCTGAATTCTTTGAACTTTTTCAAAAGCTTCAGACTTGTGTCTCATGAGATACACATACCCATACCTAGACAGTCATCGTAAAGTATGAAGTAGACAAAATGGCCTCAGCCGGCACATCGAATGGCCGCACACATCAGTTATGTACTAGGGCAAGGAGATCTGTGGCCTCTTCCCCATGTCCAACAAAGGGAGTTTAGTCATTTTGCCTTGAAGACAAATTCACAAGTTGGATATGACCTCAAAAGTCACATGGACTCAATAGCCACTCATTTCTGCATTTTTTCCTATCTTCTGCTCATATAAGACGCCTAATCTCAGGTGCCATAGATATCTGTCGTTTGGACTATCCCTAGTCGTTTGGCATTCAGTTTTGCTCGAATAATGGCATACTCCAGAAGGACCCTCTTCTTGTTCTTCAGGGTGGCCAGGTAAGTAGGGCAGTTCCGCTTCCAATGGCCGTCGCTGTTGCAATGGAAACACTTTCCTTTGCCATCGGCCTTCTTCTTCGGTTCTGCCTTCTTTCTTCTTTGATCCTTCTACCTTTTGCTTTTTCACAGACTTCTTTTTCTTTCATAAGAACTTTCTTTTGGAAGAAGTCCGCTTCCATAGCAAGAACTGCAGCCTTTTAGAACCTTCATTAGAAAGCTCAGCGGTACCAGCCATATTCATCAACTACGGCCAAGGAATTGCGAAGTTTATGCATGTGGTAATTCTTGATGAATTGCCCATATGCATCAGTCAAGGATTGCAGGAATATATCGTTCTGACGATCCAAGTCCAACTTCACACCGAGCTTCTCAAGCTCTTTCCATTGTCCTTGATCATTGTCAGACAGTGATCTTGGACATGACTGCCCAATCACGCATCTTAGCCTTAAAAATCATTTCGTGACTTGATATTTTTGGCTGCGCGACTCTGTTCACCAAACATCTCCTGCAGGTGAGCAACATTTGGCGAGCAATCCCGATATACTTCATTTGGCGCTGGAGCTCATCAGACATCGAGCCCAACATGTAGTATCTGGCCTTATTGTCTTCATCAATCCATTTTTCCAGAGACGCTTCTGTTCGGGATGGACGAGCTGGTAAGGTTGAGGAGGGGTCCTGGTCCAAAACATGTTGTTTAACTTCTCTGAACTCAAAATCATTTTGTAGTTCCTGAGCCAATCTTTATAATTGGTTCCAGTCAGTCTATGTGTGTCTGGATACGTGCCAGTGATTGGACGCAGACATTTTCCTGTGTGAGAGTCAAAGTTCTAGTTAGATACTGAAAATTTTGACTTGACCAATTTGTTTAGGGATTTTATTTTTAAACAAAATATAGCTCCCACTATTTTCTCGGATCCCTACACTCCCTCTGGCAATTGCGAAAATCTTCGCATTGATGATTTCATTGCGGGTGCGCTCACCAATGCGCTCATCACCCCGTCACCTAATATAGTACGGTGATACTATATCGAGATGACAACAAACTCTCTTCAATGATCTTCTAATCATGGTGCACCCAAACTTGGTTCTCTAATTCATGAATTCTAAACTTCTGATTGAATATTAGATTCCCTACCTTAGTTAAGTCAGACCCACCATTCTGCATTAGACTGGGTTCCCCCTAATTGGGTCTCTCACGTATCCGAATATATTGAGCCCAACTCATCTCCAGCCCATTAGTCCCTCAACTCCTAATAGACATGGTTGCCTTCCCGATGCAACTGAGCCACTGTAATCACAGCCCGAGAAACAATCAACCCCACCGAGCACACCGGGCCCGCATGTCGGATACAATGTGATGGAAAAGTACTGCGGACTTAATCTTTTCTCTAAGGGAGAGTTGATTCAGTCTCATTAACAAACTAGACTTGGCCTTAGTCATAACAATTATGACTACCTAGTGGCATGGGTCAGGCTCGGATTTATTGACCACCTCAGATCAGAACTGTTGTCAACAGATATGGCCAGGTAGTCGAGACGGTGGAAGGAATATGCGTTAACTCGCACAAGAACGCATTTTTTCCTGGTCAGTGCTTCCAAATTAAACCGAGTACCCGTCGGTCGTCTGTACACGTGTTGCCAAAACTACCTTAAGCACCAAATTATTGAGTCAGACTAATTGGGTTAGCCTA